>CAUYLG010033121.1:0-80379 GCA_963573385.1 Cacajao melanocephalus | reverse complement strand
GCCTGCCTTGCTAGGTTGGGGAAGTTTTCCTGGATAATATCCTGAAGAGTATTTTCCAGCTTGGATTCATTCTCTTCGTCACATTCAGGTACACCTATCAAATGTAGATTAGGTCTTTTCACATAGTCCCATATTTCTTGGATACTTTGTTCATTCCTTTTTACCCTTTTTTCTCTAATCTTGCCTTCTCGTTTGATTTCATTGAGTTCATCTTCGACCTCTGATATCCTTTCTTATGCTTGGTCAATTTAGCTGTTGAAATTTATGCATGCTTCACGAAGTTCTCGTGTTGTGTTTTTCAGCTCCATCAATTCATTTATATTCCTCTCTAAGTTATCCATTCTCGTTAGCATTTCGTGAAATCTTCTTTCAAGGTTCTTAGTTTCTTTGCATTGGGTTAGTACATGTTCTTTTAACTCGCAGAAGTTTCTTATTATCCACCTTCTGAAGCCTGATTCTGTCAGTTCATCACACTCATTCTCCGTCAGGCCTTGTTCTCTTGCTGATGCGGAGCTGCGATCCCCTGTAGGAGGAGAGGCATTCTGATTTTGGGTGTTCTCAGCCTTTTTGCACTGGTTTCTTCCCATTTTTGTAGATTTATCCACCTGTCGTCTTTGTAATTGCCAACTTTCAAATTGGGTCTGAGTGGATGTCCGGCTTGTTGGTGATGAAGTTTTTTCTGTTTTTTAGTTTTCCTTCAGCAGACGCCCTTTCCCCACAGAGCTAGGCCTTCCCAGGTTCAGCTGTGCTTGCTGTGAAACTCTCAGTCCTCAGCGCTTCCAATTGCTGTTCTCCTTGTGGGGACAGGTCCAGCTGAGCCCGACTCAAAGGGCACCCAGTCCCGTATACGCCTTACTGAGAAGTGCTGCACCGCACTGGCCAAAAGAGTCGTGCTGGCAACCCGTGTGGCTCCTCCGCTGCGTAGCTCCCAGCCTGTGGGCAACAGAAATTCGTCTGAAATTGCGGCGTCCACTTGCCCTCTGCACTTTCACTGGGAGCTACAATCCTGAGCTGTTGCTAATTGGCCATCTTGGATCTCTCTCCCTTCAATTTTATTTAAATTAGCACGTGGTCAGACTGCCATTTAGTCCATAAAACCCCACCCTTACATTTTTAATGCTGGTCAATTCTCCTAGCCCCTTATCTATTTATTTTACTAAGGGATTCAATCAAATTATTAAGTAGTGTACTAAACAAAACAAAGCAACCTAACACTTATTTAATATTATCCAAGTGCAGCCTTCATCACATTTCACTTAGCTTCAGAAATCCATTTTAACATTAAGCTCTTAACACAAAAATTAAACTATAGGGTTATTGCCTTTTATGTACATTTGAATTACATGCACTAGAAGTCATCCAAATAAAAAACAGTAAAAGTCTAATTTTGTCTAACATTTTGAACAATGGTAACAAAAATGAAAATAAATTAGTTAAAATCAATCAAATTATCAAAATCAATCAATCAAAAATTAATAAGAAATTGCTACTTTTAAAACATGCTATTTTTGCACTTGCCACATGGTGACACTACTTAAATAAATTTTCAATACTATTCTTTAATAGTATGTCTTAAATTACGTATCCTTTGAATGCTACTGTCTTCAGAAATGAATTCCTAGCATAAACTATGATCACCAAGTTTATAGACCTAATCGATTTTATAGTTGACTGAATTATTAAATAGTCAGGCCTCAACTACCAAGGTTCCCGGGATTCCTCACTGTAGAGACGAGAAGCTGTTGGTTCCTAAAAGTTTTGTTTTCAGCTTTCAGAGATGTCCTTAATGCAAAGGCAAAGGAGGTCAAAATTTCAAAGATCTGCTCATACAGATATATGAATCCAAGTGAGCTAAGAGCACTCACACTGTGTGAATCTAAAATGCTGAGAGAGAAAAATATGTCCCAATCAGTAATCAAAGATTATTAGAAAAATACTGTAAAATATTAGGGAAGATGGAGATCTCACCCCCTGATTCATCAGGTTAGGCTATCAGGGATAATCAGTGAACACAATTTAATTTTATGTAAGAAATATTCATTTAGTGTGTCCCCCCACTCTAAGCCCCTGGCTGTTAAATCCTTAAACATCAAGGACACTTTCTTCCATAAGAAAAGATAGCCCAACCTGGGCAACACAGTGAGACTGCCATCGCTACAAAAAAAAAAAAATTAAAAATTAGCTGGGCTTGGTAATGCACGCCTATAGTCCTAGCTACTTGGGAGGCTGAGGCTGGAGGATGGCTTGAGTCTGGGAGTTTGAGACTGCAGTGAGCATAACACTGGTACTCCAGCCTGGGCAACAGTATGAGACTCTGTCACACACACACAAATAAAGGTTGGGGTAAGAAAAAGAAAAACAAAACAAAAAAAAAAGTAAAGCTAGCTAGTTTTGAGAGCCTTCTTGGATTAAGTATTATGCTGTGTGCTTCTCATTGTTTTTTATGCCATTTAATTCTTACAACAACCCTGTGAGGTAAATATAATCATTCTTATTTGGCAGACATGGGAGTCTCAGATACTTACCTAGGGCCATTCATCTAACAACATAAACAGAACCAGGGTTTGAATTGGGTTGTTTGTACCCCAGATCCCACCCTTGTCCTTCATCTCAGGATGCTTCCATGTTTCGCTTGAATATGGGCCCCTATGCCTTCTAAGTTGTACATTTCCCTATCAGAATCAGCATGTCACCCTTAATTATACCTGACAATTCTCTGCTGGAGATAACTTATGTATTCCTTGATTATTTATAATTTTTTAAAACTAATGGTTAAAAGGCCTCATATTGCTATTATGGTCCAGTGCCCTGATAAATATAGACTGCCATTTTTTTTTTTTTTTTAAGACAGGGTCTTGCTCTGTCACCCAGGCTGAAATGTAGTGGTGTGATCATGGCTCACTGCAGCCTCAATCTCCTGAACTCAACTGATCCTCCTGCTTCAGCCTCCCAAGTAGCTGGGACCGCAGACACACACCTGGCCAATGTTTTTTATTTTGCTTTTGTAGAGATAAGGTTTCCTTATGTTGCCCAGGCTAGTCTCACACTCCTGGGCTCAAGTGATCCTCCTGCCTCAGCCTCCCAAGGTGTTGGGATTATAGGCATACATCACATTGCCTGGCCTAACATGCACTTTGAATGGCCCTTTGAAGGTTCTAATGATTTAGTTGAAAGAATAATTTCAGGGGAAGGTACAGACCAATGCTGCAAGGACTACATTCAAATCTTAATGGCCATCTCAGGAATAAAAGAGGAGCAACAGCAGTGATTAGTTCATTCAATGGGTCTGGCCATTAGACTAAATAGAAAGGCTTTAGAATGTCAGATTGGAAGGGACCATGAAGATTATTGAGCCCAAATAACTAACTGAACTTGAACACATTCTGTCAATTGCCAACTAAGCAGTTAACCATCCTATCTTTGAATACCTTGAATACCAGAGAATTCTAAGCCCAAGAAAATTACTTTTACTCTTAGACAAGTGTGACTGTTCTTTTTTACATACTCTCATATAGCAAGGGTGACCAGCCACTAAGAAGGTCGAGGTGAGCTGGGTGTGATGGCTGATACCTGTAATCTCAGCACATTAGGAGGCTAAAGCAGGAAGATTGCTTGAGACCAGGAGTTCAAGACAAACCTGGGCAACATAATGAGACCCCTATCTCTACCAAAAAAAAAAAATTAAAAATTACCTGAGCCTGATGGAGCACGCCTATAGTCCTAGCTACTTGGGAGGCTGAGACAGGAGGATTGCTTGAGCCCAGCAGTTCCAGGCTGCAGTGAGCTGTGGTCATGCCACAGCACTTCAGCCTGGATGACAGAGCAAGACCCTGTCTCAAAACAATCAATCAATAAAAATTGGAGGTAGGCAGGGTGGCTGACATTCCTGGAGGATTTCACATTTGGTCAGAACTGGTTCAGGTCTGGGTCAGAACCTATCCCCTCGAGAGGAGGCATCAGGAGAACTTTGGCAGGGCAGATGCTAGGGGAAAAAAATACAGATAGGAGATCACAGTTTTAAAGCTTGTAGAAAGTACTTTTGTTTGTATTTTTGTGTACTTATCTAGTTCAACCTTTTGAAGTGAAATATAAATTAAAATTCTTAGACCAATTGAATCAGATGACAGCTGAAGATCTACTTAAGAAGAAAATGTCTTGAGTATAAATCTGCAATCATCATTGTGAGGCATGTTAACACCTTCTCCTAGATTTTGTGTATAAACAAAACTATGCAATTGATTTGAAGTCATTAATTTGAAGAGTGTATGGAAAAAAACACATCTATGATAGGTGTGCCACCATGCTATCGTGTAATATTTTCTTTTCCAACATCTAAAATAATCATTTCCACAAGAGGGTGCTAGTTGATATCTTATTCTTAAAATAAATTGAAGCACAATTTGGAAATAAATGGCTCTTCCTACATTTACATTTCTGTAGTTACACCAACTATTTCAACGTAATTCACATAGTATACTTGGGAAGATTACCTTCATTGTTACTGTCTCCCAAATAAATAAAACTTTAGGTTACAGAAAGTCACAATTTTTAGTTGATATAAAAAAGAAATCTCTCAAGTGTAATTCTAGTATTATTTATTTTAAAAAATAAATGTTGGCTAGGCATCGTGGCTCACGCCTATAATCCCAGCACTGTGGGAGGCCAAGGCAGGCAGATCATCTGAGGTCAGGCATTCCAGACCAGCCTGGCCAACATGGCGAAACCCCTACTCTACTGAATATACAAAAATTAGCAGGGCATGGTGGTGCATGCCTATAATCCCTCCGGAGGCTGAGGCAGGAGAATCGCTTGAACTCAGGAGGTGGAGGCTGCAGTGAGCCGAGCTGGTGACATTGCACTCCAGCCTGGGCAACAGGAGCAAGACTCTTGTCTCAAAATAATGAATAAATAAAAAATAATAAATAAATAAATAAACGTTAAAAATACATTTTAGAAAAGTGAATTTATGTCATCGGTATTTTTGCAATTTACTTAAATATGAAATTTGAGCAAGATTGCTTTGCTTTAAATGACACCACAAAAATGCCTTGATTTTCCTCTTTTTGTGGAAACATATCTAAGAGTAGAAGGCCTCAGCAATGTCTTGTGGTGTTGCTAAATTCATATGTGTCTTAAATTTGGCGTAGCCTCCAAAGTATCCTGTGTTGCTTTTTGGAAATGATCAATGAATCTCTGCTAGCATAATCCTAGCATAAACATCCTAGTCTCACACACACACACATCTACACATATATATGCATGTTCATATATACACATACACACATCTATACATATATATGCCTATACATATATGCGGGTACATACATATATATATATATATATATGCATATATACTCACATCAGTGCTTAAGACAATTCAGACACTTAAGTCTCCTTTACCCTCCGTCTCTCATACTAGGTCCTCCATTTGCTCTTTGCAAAGGATAATAGGAGAAATGGCAGGAAAATCTGCTTACTGCCTGGGGTAACTAACAAATTGGCCACTTCTAGAAACTTCATAATTTAGCATGGTTTTCCACAGTAGTGCTCCGTATGCCCAGAGGAGAAAGTACTTAGCAACAAAATAGTACTTATTGATCATCTCCTTGTGCCAGACATTATATAATAATATGTATTATATTATTATATGTTATCTATTGATATGGTTTGGCTGTGCCCACATCCAAATCTCATCTTGAACTGTGGTTCTCATAATCCCAACATGTCGTGGGAGGGACCTGGTGGGTGAATCATGGGGGAGGCTACCCCATCCTGTTTTTGTGATATTAAGTGAGTGCTCACAAGATCTGACAGTTTCATAAGAGGCTTTACCCTCTTTACTCAGCACTTCTCTCTCCTGCCGCCTTGTGAAGAAGAATGTGTTTGCTTCCCTTTCCGCCATGACTGTAAGTTTCCTGAGGCCTCCTCAGCCACGCAGAGCTGTGAGTCAATTAAACCTCTTTTCTTATACCCAATTTCAGGTATTTCTTCATAGCAGCATGACAACATACTAATACATATATTAACATGTTATGTCATATATAATATGTATTTATATATTAATAGAATAATTGTGCCAGGTATTGTATTTCATCCTTTTAACAACACAATGACTTGGGTATTCAGTACTCTCATTTTCTGGTTGGGGAAACTGAGTCTCAGAGAAGTTAAGTACTTATCTAAGGTTTTTTTGCTCTGGTGAAGCAATGATTTGGATCCAGGTCTCTTACTTTAAGACCCTACATTTTTTAACAACTAGTCTTTATGCCTGTCTGAAACCCAGAAATAGCTACACTGTTACTAAGCCCAGACCTTCAGCTCAGGTCCTAGCATGTACCTAGTGCCTTCAGCTAAAGTTTGGACACATTTGGATCAGGAAAATCCATGGCCTTCTTTGATGGATGCCATAGGAGGTTAAGAGGAATGGAGTGAAGTTATTTACAAACTTCAATTGGACCTCAGAGTGACATCCGCTATCACTGGGCACTGTGACACAATCAGGGACAGACACACAACCCAAGGCACTTTCTAGGACTTTTGTTTGCGCAATTGGGAAAGCTGGCTTGTAATGATGTGAGACTTGTGGGGGCCTCTGCAAGGACCGACAACTCTTCCATCTACAATTTCTTCATCCAGAGGAAATGTAGTGGAGCTAGGGACCAGGAGATGCCCTTTGAGACAGGAATCAATACGGTCTGAAGCCAGATCATCCCATTTGGATTTTTTTTTTTTTTAGTTGGAGTTTTGCTCTTGTTGCCCAGGCTGGAGTGCAGTGGTGCAATCTCGGCTCACCGCAACCTCTGTCTCCTGGATTCAAGTGATTCTCTTGCCTCGGCCTCCCAAGTAGCAGGGATTACAGGCATGCGCCACCACCCCCTGCTAATGTTGTACTTTTAGTAGAGATGAGGTTACTCCATGTTGGTCAGGCTGGTCTCAAACTCCTGACCTCAGGTGATCCACCCACCTTGGCTTCCTAAAGGGTTGGGATTGCAGGCGTGAGCCACTGCACCTGGCCTGGACTTTTTATGTGAGACAACACACTTCCTCAATGCCAGGGTCATTTTAGGCCAAGTTTTCTGCCACTCATTGGTAGACTCCAGCTGATTCAGCCAGCCCAAAGAGAAGAGTGTAACAAGATGCTGAACAGGGTTTCCCCACACTTGGCACCAAGGCTCAGAACACAGAACAACATTGTGAAATTGTGAAGCCCCTGTTTTCTGAAGAGAGCAGCCAACCATGAGACTTTCCTCAAGGCCTACACAGAGTCTGCAAAGCTGAGCCTACCACATGTGACGGTTCCTCGATTTCATCTTTAAAAACAAAGGACTGGGGAGAGGAAAGGGTGAGCCTCAATGGAGAAACTAGAGAATCTGTAGGATTTGGAATGAGAGATGATTCACCTCTCTTCCCTAGAGAGAGAAGAGATGATTCACCTCCCTTCCCCTCACCAAGGCAAGAGAGAAGAACTCAGAGGCTGGGGGCCTGCAAGATTTGCAACCTCAATGCAATGGATGGATGACCTGGTTAAACATCTGCTTAGGTTGTGAACTGGCTAATTTTTCTCTACATCGATCTGGGTTGGGGGAAGAAGCACCTACAGAGAAACACTAGGAAGGAGAGGGGTCGGATCTGCCCTACCACCGTTTCTGGCAAAGATGAGTGAGTTGATTGTGGGTCAGAAGATAACTAGGTTGCAGGCGTGTTGCCCTGCCCACAAGGTGATTGCCTGAGTAATCACTAGGATGAGGGGAGGGCAGTAACAAGAAGCTGTGTGATGGGTGCATGTGTGGGTGATGGTAGGAGAAAGAGGTGGAGTTCAAGCTAATCTCTTGGTTAAAAAACTGTGGAGCAACAGGGTCTGCAGAGCCCTCTGAAAAACCACACAAGAAAGATCCAAAGGAGGGAAGAGATTTAAATCAAATTTGAGGTGGATGCTTTAAAATAACTGTGTTTTAATGGCTCGGCGTGACTGAAAATTTATGGAATCTATCCCAGATGGTGTTAAGTGACAAGAAATGGAGAATGAATTAGGTATGGCTAAAGGCAGTGATTGGAAGAAATAAAACCTTTATATATGTATACTCCACTGAATTGAGACTGCTTAGTAACTCTAATGGGATATCGGAGAATTTATCTCTCATTATACAGATATCTGAAAATGGGCCAAAAGCCAATAGAAACTTTGTCATGAGTGGCCATGGCAAATCTAATGTCAGTATTTTTGTCCACAGTTGCGTTGCATTGTTGGTCATCTTATAAATCCTATTTCAGAAGGCTTTGCTAGAGGACATTTGGGTCAGGGAGGGCTAGGCTAAGGGGAAGGTCAGAGTTTATGTCCAGTGGTTCCCCAGGTTGTGCTAAATTGGACAACTAACCAACGTCTATTTATATTCTTATTTTGAAAATATATGAGAAGTTGCTCACTCTTTTCTATGTGAAAGTTATATCTCATTGTTTTCCATATGTTGGTAGGTGGTGGTGTTTTTACTTTAAAATATGATTCTAAAAGATTTCTTTCATGGTCCTGAATAATTCTTCAGGGTCAGTAGAAGGCCCTAGAATAATCTGAAAGGATAGTGGGATGTGGGAGAATGGCAGTGGAAACTGTAGGTGTCACACTCAAATGTCTAAAGAGAAGAGCAGGCAGGGAACTTAACGGAGCATGCGCTCGGCTGGCTGAGGCGGTGGAGAACTGCAGATGCACCTTGTCAAATGACTACTCAGCTCTGGTTGACTGTTGCCAGATAATCATACACACCTGGTTTAGCCAAGTCTTCCTATTTTTCAAGAGAAATAAAAAAATCAGTTTTTATATGAATTTCATCATTTTTAAATGTTGGCAACTGTTCAAAAAAATTTTAAAGCACCGTATGGGCTAAACAGAACACACTGTGAGCTAATATGGCTGGTATGCAGCCAGAAACCTCTGGCATAGGTAATGGGAGAAGGTGGTCAGAACTGAAAAATGGAATGAAGGCTGAAGGCCTGTCAATCATTATGCTTTGTAAAAGGAGTTCTGGATGAGAGACATCTCTCAGACTGGAAAAATGAGCTTTTAAGGAGATGTAAGGGGTAGAGGAAGCAAGAAAATTCTAAGAATGCTAAAGAATGAGGCACTAGTGCCCCTAGGAGGACATCACCCACCACAGGACACATACTAGGTGCAGAAAGACTCATTTCAGGTAACAGGTAAGGAAACTGAGTTCCAAGTAAAGCCAGAACCGACTTTGGTAACATATGATTGAATGTGCTACAGGTAAAACCAAAATCATTTTTAAAAGGGTGAAGAAAGAAAAAGTTCCTAATGCAAGTTTCCTGAAAAAACATTTGAAGCCCAGAAGAGAAAATTTTGAGTGCCAAAAGGTGGAATGTCTCCCCTAGGATGGTTTCACAGGGGTTATGTTGGATATAGCTGAATTAGGAAGAGATTGGCCCATGTACAGAAATGAGATCAGGGAAGGTTATGAATGGTTCTGAGAAAATGCTAAACCCAGAAGCTGGCTACAAGGCACCATCATGATTAAATATCTAACCCAGACTGGACTAAATGTATATGTTTCTTTTCTTTCTTTCTTTCTTTTCTTTTTTTTTGAGACAGAATCTTGCTCTATTGCCCAGGCCAAAGTGCAATGGTGCAATCTCAGTTCATTACAACCTCTGCCTCCTGGGTTCAGGCGATTCTCCTGCCTCAGCCTCCTGAGTAGCTTGGACTACAGGCATGTGCCACCACACCCAGCTAATTTTTTATATTTTTAATAGAGACAGGGTTTCACCATGTTGGCCAACCTGGTCTTAAACTCCTGACCTCAAGTGATCTACCTGCCTTAGCCTCCCAAAGTGCTGGGATTACAGGTGTGAGCCACTGTGCCCGGCCTTAATGTATACATTTATAAGACAAGAATTCATATAGCATTTGTGCTATGACAATGGACTTATAACTGTTCTCCCTGTTTATGAACCTAAACAGTCTGTTGCCGAATATAAAAGTCAAAGTGATCCTTTTAAAACTTAAATCTGATCATGTCACTTCACTGCTAAAAGTTCTTCCATAGCTTCCCATCTCACTTGGAGTAAATACCGAAGCTCTTAAAGTGGCCACCAAGGCCCTGGTCTGGCCCCAGCTCTGTTTTATCCAATTTCATTTCTTCCATCCTTGAATACATTGCTCATTCTGCTCCAGCCACGGTGGTCTAGCCATTCCCTGAACACATCAAGCACACTCAGGAATTTTTTACTTCCTTTTTCCTCTGCTTAAACGAATCTTTTCCCAGATATCTGCATAATGCACCCATCACTTCCTTCAGGTCCTGCTCAGTGACTAACAGCAGAGCAGTCTTCACCGATCACCCAATACAAAGCTGCAGCCCTCCCACCCAGCTTTCTCTTTTCTACTAACTCAGCTTATTTTTCTCATAACACTTATCATCACTTGGTAGATTGGATTTTGTTTTTTGTTTGTTTATAATCATTTATCCCCTCTAGAATGCACACTTTCTTAAGATTTTTGTCCACTGATGTGTCCCCAGAGTCTAAAACAGTGCCTGGTACATAGCAGGTACTTGATAAGCACTTGTTGAATGAATAAATAGCAAAGGAAACTTTCAATAGCATCTGAGAAAATTAAGTGATAGACTAGGGAACTACACAGACAAATTTGAAAGACATTTAGAACTTGGGCTTTTTCCAACATTTAAAAAACATGATTACCCTTGTCTGTTCCTCCACTGTGATGAGTAATGTTAGTGACATGAAGTTGAAAGAATGGATGATTGCTTTCTGGAAAGAAAGGAGGCTGACTCCTTGAAAAGTGTTGAAAGATCAGAAAGGAGTAGATAGGGTTCCAGACTTGCATGAAGAAACTGGCTCTGAACTTGGCCAGTAAAGGATCCATATGTGGGTTTACAACTAAGAGGACATTATGTTTAAAAGCTGTCATTGAAATTGTACCAGAATCTGTAATCAGGACCCATGGCTTTTCTGGATTTCTTAACTTAAAAAAAAAGCCCATGATTTAGATATATTTCTTCAGAATGTTGCCTGTCATCAGGACCTAGTAGTGACAGCAGTCCTTAGGGACTACTAGTGGGCTTTCTTAATTTGCTAAGCGATTTTTTTCTTCTGTAATACATATGTATAAAACATAATAGGAAGAGAAAGACAAATATTTGAAATATTTTCTGCCAAAGCTTATTTGCTCTCTCTCCGTCTTTGAGACCATGGATATATCTGTCTGAGCATATGTATAATGTATTTCTCCTTATGGATTTGTTTATCCTCTGCTACCTTTTGCTATTAGAGGTAGGTGGGAAGGGGCTAGGCACAGCATGAATAACTTATAACCTAATATTAGGCATTTAACATAACATTAATCAAGCATCCCCAACTGGAAAAGACCAAAAGACAAACACGAAAACTATGCTGCTGTAATAAATGTCTATATTTGAGATGGGCAAGGCCTTACCATTTTTAAGACTTAAATTTGCTTAATGTTTTCAATTTTAACTTTATTTAGTATATTAGTTTCTTTATAAATTACCAATACTGGGTAATTTATAAAGGAAAGAAGTTTAATTGACTCACAGTTCTGCATGGTTTGGGAGGCCTCAAGAAACTTACAGTCATGGCAGAAGGGGACGCAAACACATCCTTCTTCACATAGCAGAGGCAAGGAGAAGTGCAGAGTGAAGGGTTGGGGGAAGCCCCTTATAAAACCATCAGATCTCGTGAGAACTCACTCACTATCACGACAATAGCACAGGGGTAACTGCCCCCATGATTCCATTACCTCCTACCAGGTCCTTCCCATGACACGTGGGGATTATGGGAACTACAATTCAAGATGAGATTTGGGTGGGGATGCAGCCAAACCATATCATTTAATTTCAAAGGTTTTTCAAGTTCCAGTGTAGAAAACATAGCCTTGTTTTTAGAGTAATTTATTTTAATTCAAGTTTAATAAACTCAAGATGGGGATATGACTCAAAAACAATAAAATGTGTTTTCCTAAGCAAGTTTATTAGATTATAATACCAAAAAAATGTGAATAAAACCATGAGGAATACAGTTTTTAATTAGAATATTTTATGGTCCTAGTTCTCTTTGTAGGGTATATAGAATTATGTGCCCAGTCCCCATTAAATGTAAGAAAACAACTAATGCACAAAATCTCACCACACACAACAGTCACAGTGTGACTTGAGACCAAAGAGGTATTCCATTTCTTGCAACTGACCAAAACCTCATTTTGTTGTCCTGCACCTAGATAGAACTTTTCATGGCCTCTTTACGGTAATAAAATATTCTGTCCCCTTTGACTCCATCTATGGAGTCCTGTCTATTTCACCATTTCTCAGTTCTGTAACTCCTAACCTACTTTATATTTTAGATACTTATTACCTGTTTCTTTTTTTCATTTATCCACTCATTTAGGGGAAGAAAATGATTGAATACCAAAGTCCAACCCCTCCCTCCCTAAGGGGAAAAAATAACATCAATCCAATTTCAGATGACTAAAATTTAAAGATGAGATCACACATTCATAAGTAATTATATTCTGGGTTTGGGTGAGATCTTTAGTTGTACAGAGCCAAGTTCCATAGGAATTCACCTATGTAACCTCCAGACAGATCAGAAAAGTTTTCATGGAGGAGGTAAAATGTAAGCTGAGTATTGAAGACTATACAGCAAGACTAGAGACAGAGAAGGGAGGTCACTGTTGGTAGAAGAACACACACACACACAAAAAGAATTTGGGGGAAAATAAAGAACATTAGCTGAGTTGCTAAAGTAGGAAAGACTAGGAAGTGTTCTAGATAATGGAAACTAGTAAAGATTTTTGTAGGGATTCAGTAGCCAAGTAAGGTAGATACGTATGAAATGAGAGCTTCAAATTAGATAATGTAGGTATTTGAATGCCGAAATGAATTAGTTAGGAATAATGGTGTCTATAAGAAGCAAAATCTGGCTGGGTGTGGTGGCTCACGCCTGTAATTCCAACACTTCGGGAGGCTGAGGTGGGTGGATCACTTGAGGTCAGGAGTTAGAGACCAGCCTGGCCAGCATGGTGAAACCTCATCTCTACTAAAAATACAAAAATTAGCCGGGTGTGGTGGCGCAGGTCTGTGATCCCAGCTACTCAGGAGGCTGAGACGTGAGAATCGCTTGAACTCAGGAGGTGGAGGTTGCACCCAGCCAAGATGGTGCCACTATACTCCAGCCTGGGCAATAGAACAAGACTCAGTCTCAGACCAAAAAAAAAAAAAAAAAAAGAGCAAAATCTGATTGAAATGATAAAGACATTTATTGTTTTTTTAACAAGAAGTCCAGAATGGCAGTCTCAAGGTATGTTGACAGCTCGCCACATTTCTGATGGACCAGAATCTTTCTACTTCTTATGCTCTGCTATCCTTATGGAATTTTAACTCATATTTGTTTCCTCATTGTCATAAGATAGATGCAGACACTCCAGGTATTATATTTATATTCAAGACAGGAAGTAGAAAAAGCATAGCAACAACCACGTACGTTTTTCTTATCAGCAAAGCAAAGGCTTTCTCAGAATCCCCCAGTAGTTCTATCTCATTGTCCAAACATGAGTCAGTGCCACTTGTAGTTAAAAGATACGTAGAGAAAAAAAAAATTACCTGCTTTCCAGAATTTCTGGTAAGAATGTCAAGGAAGAAAAGTGTTGGGAGTATATACATGTGTGTATATGTACATATACATATATGTATTAATATTTGTATTAATATTTAGACATCTAAATATTAATAAAAATGTATACTCAAACACTAATTCTAAACTTAGGTACTTACACTTTGACTGTAGGTGAGCATAAATGCAGACAAGACACATTGAATTTATTTTCAATATTGATTTACATAAAACACTCATGTAAATTTAAAACCTATTTTACACAGCTGATTAGCATCATCTACTAATGATAAGCATCTATTTTATTGCTAATTGAGGGAAGCAACAATATGCATGCTGGTGCAAGCAGGTATATGTATGTATATGTATATATGTATATACACACATATATCTATGTATACGCACACAATCGCACACACACATCCTGTTGCTATTGGTTTTGTTTCTCTAGAGAACCCTGACTATATACATACGCGCATGCACACACACACATTTATTTATTTTTTAAATAAATGTGTGTGTATACACATATACATACACATTTATATAAAATAAATAAATATATGTGTGTGCATATGTATGTGTATTTACTTATTTATATGTACACATTTATTTATATATGTATATATGTACATGTATATTTATTTCATATATGTATGTATATATTTATTTGTATATGTGTATATTTATATATATATACATATAAATATACACACACATTTACTTATTTTAAGGGATTACTTCACATCATTATGGGGACTGGCGAGTTTAAATTCTGCAGGCAGACTAGCAGTCCAGAGATACAGGAAGAGTTGATGTTGCAGCTCAAATCTGAAGGAAGTCTGGAGAAAAAATTTCCTCTTCCTTGGGGGGGCCTCAGTCTTTTTCTCTGAAGACTTTGAACTGATTAGATGGGCCCACTCTCATTAGACAGGTCATCTGCTTTACTCTAAGTCTACTGATTTAAATGTTCATCCCACCAAAAAATACCTTCACAGCAACATCTAGAGTGGCATTTGACCAAATATCTGTGTACCATGGCCTACTATGACACATAAAATCAGCCATCACATTCTCTTTACTGAAACATAAGCTCTTTGAGAAAAAAAAATTATTTTGTTTCCTAATGTATCTCAAGTGTCTAGAACTATGCCTAGCATATGGTTAGCAGATATGCCAAATGAATCAATGAAGTAATGATTGACCCTTAAAAAAGAAAAGTAAAACCCAACAGGAATGTTATGAGAGGAGCTGGAGGCTGGTGGGGTCAGTGCAGAAGACACCCTGAAGGATGTGTGTTCTACACATACATAGTCTTGAAAGGAGTATGGGATATAATTTGGCAGAAGATAGAGATTAAAAACTCCAGGAAATCAGAATGATGTATATGTTGGCTCAAAATGAGGAGAAAGCAAACAAAGTGTGCCCTCTAAGATAACCACATCTTATGTAAATAAGAGGGACATTTTTCAATTATCCCTGAAAAACTAAACACTTCCTTATTATCTGTTGAAGTTCCAATGCATCATTTATCTGTCTATAATAGTCAAAAACTATGGTCTCTGGAACATTTGAACTTTTTCCAAGTGAAATAAGCGTTTATACAAAGCATCTGCATGCAACCTAATGTTCAATCATGATTTTTTTGTATGTACCCCCAATAAGATCACCACAAATAGAAAAAAACCATTCCTTAGATCAAACCAGCACTTAAAAGTCAGATGCAATTTAATGATAGTATTACAAGCGCCAACCAAACCTGGGCCATTTTCTGCAGAGACAAACAGGATCTTTGGAGCAGAACGCCTGCCAAATTTACTCAGGTATAAAATTCTCCTAACATCGGATATCGATGAGGGCCTGGGACAGTCCAAGGCACCTATTATTTTTACAAAAATCTAAAACTAGATTGCCTGGAGAAGGTGTTTTTAAAAATAGTTATTTCTCATTGTGGTTAATTTAACCAATATCACAAAAATATTCTCTGTAAACTCTATTTAGGAATCTCTCTACTTAAATATCTACCCATCTGTATTTATCATGCTTCAGTGTTTTGCACACTGTAATTATCGATCAGCATGCAAATTCTAATATAAATGCAGGTCATGCCTCTGCTCTTTGAGTCAAAGTTAGAATGGAGTGCTTGCTAGATTCAGAGTAAGAAAAGCATGCTCATCAATGGCACATCAATTCAAACTGCTCCTCAGACTCGAGTGGCTATAAATCTCTCTATATCCACAGTTTAGAAAGTGGTCTTGGCCAGGTGCAGTGGCTCACGCCTGTTATTCCAGCACCTTTGGGAGGCCAAGGTGGTGGATCACTTGAGGTCAGGAGTTCGAGACCAGTCTGGCCAAAGTGGTGAACCCCCATTTCTACTAAAAGTATAAAAATTAGCAGGGCATGGTTGCAGATGCCTGTAGTCCCAGCAATTAGGGAGGCTGAGGCAGGAGAATAGCTTGAACCTGGGAGGCAGAGGTTGCAGTGAGCCAAGATCGCACCACTGCACTCCAGCTTGGGCGACAGGGCAAGACTCCATCTCAAAAAAAGAAAGAAAGAAAAGAAAGTGGTCTTTACTTTGTATGTTTTTGGGAGACTGCAAAGGCCCTAACCTTCTCACAGGATAAACTGCCAGAATTGTACATAACATGTTATATGTGAGAATTAAAATCTGCAAAGTCAAGGTGTCCAGGAAAGACAACATCTTTGAATATTTGTAGTCCTCTTTCTCCAGCAGTACCTAATATTGGGGCAGATTATAAGACTATGGCAGAACTATTTTTTAACAAGATATAAACAGCCATTCCTTCATGCACTTATTATACACTTTTATTTCAACTATCTGCAGATTTTATTTAAAAATCTAAATATTAATACAAAACATATACTCAAACACTAACTCTAAACTTAGGTACTTACGCTTTGACTGAAGGTGAGTATAAATGCAGGCAAGCCACATTGAATTTATTTTCAATATTGATTTACATAAAACACTCAAGTAAATTTAAAACCTATTTTACACAGCTGATTAGTGTCATCTACTAATGATAAGCATCTATTTTATTGCTAATTGAGGGAAGCCACAATAAGCATGCCCATGCAAGCAGGTTTTCAAGTGGCTACATAGAAAAATTTTTGTAACTCAATAAAAATGTCAGTGTACATTAGTAGTATATGTAAAGTGTTAGCTATGCATTTCCAACAGCATAAGCCAAGTTTATCCCAGAATATCTATAAACTCAAGATATATTTTTCTGATCCTCTGAGTTGTCTGAGCTATTAAGATAAATTTCTGTGTGGCTTTTGCCATGCAACTCCATCTTACATTGTTGATTACATATCACTAGAGTCAGAAAAATAAAGCCCAGGAAAGAAAAAAAGTGAAAGAAATCATGTCTAAATTATTCATCTTATAAAGAAGGGGGAAATGATGAGCATTTTATTGTTGGCACTTACAATTTTTCAGTTCTTTTTCTTAGATCTTAACTTGCTCGATGCCAGACGTCAACCCTGTTAATTCTCTTGCTGGAAATTTGTTCTGTATAATGAAAGAATATCACCAATACTCTTTGATAACTAATTTGCAGGCCCACAACCTCTTAACATATAATTTGTGGCTAGGTAGCTTTCCCACCCGACAACCTTCTGAAAAGCAGAAACCTCTTTGGCAGACCCTGCCTAGACACTCACTGTGAAGGGGTTGAATTTCTTCAAAGTTAACCTGTGTTTGGATTAGTACATGCTTTCTCCTAAAGTTGGATTGATACTGGGTATTTCTTCTCCTTACTGGGCATTTTTAGGAAAGCAAAAGAAAAAAATTTATAGTGGCTGGGAGCAGCGATTTTTCTGAAACACTTTACCCCATTAAAAAAGTAATATGCCAGAAAAAAAATCTATTCTTCCTTCCTAGACATATCCTAAATGGTTGAAGAAGAAAGAGCATTTATGATACTACACAAACATCTTAACATAATTTACCCTGAACTTGGGCTCCAGTTAAGAAAAACAGAAAAAATATAACTGTATTTTAAATTCATCTACTCCATAAAGATACAAATAACTTGATTCTCATGGTGGAAAAACAGAGGAAGTGAACTAATCTATACCATCCAGTTGATTCATAGAATGCAAAAGTTTCAATGGTCCTTATGTATCATTTACTTTAATCCCTTCAATTCTCAGATGCTAAAACTGAAACCTGGAGGGGTGATGAAACATGTCCAAAACCACACCGTTTGTTGCAGAACTAGAGCTTCAAATAATAGTTCTAAAGATAGTCTCTTAATTCAACATTATTTATTATCTATGTACCTTACACTGTCACAGGAAATATAGCTTTAAGTATATGTAATTTAGTATTGCATTTTAAATGCCATTTTATTGATTGCACTCATGCTATGCAAGTAAAAAATAATATAAGAATAAAGTAAAATCCCAGTATGTAAAGTAAACCTTTTATTTTCTCAAAATATAAACAAGAGCTGTCAAAAAAAGAGTAAAAATAACAGAGGCTAAAAGCCACCAATAAGACCTATTAAACTATTGATAGGTTAAATCAGAATCCAGAGATTAAAACAGCCCATGCTCCTGCTTCTCAGTGCACCTGCCTGTTTTGCTCCCTTATAAGAGGGAAGAAATAATAATATCTATTATAACTTGCAACAATAGCCATTTCTGGCCCAAGAAAATATTGACAAAATATAAAATTTAAAATATAGTATGTTTAAATTCAACATGTCTTATTGATATTTGAAGATTGAAAAGGGTCATCCACAAATCCACCAGAGTATTAAAGAATCATTCCATCTAGCCTTGATTCTGAAATATTCTATTTCTTTTGAGAGATAATCCATACAGTTCTTTTCTGTAGAAGCCCTTCTTTTTGGACACTCCATCTGTCAAATCATCTAAGTAGAAATGAATTCAACAAATGTTGGTTGCCTACCACATCAAAGACTGCTGGGTGCTGCTGGAGAAACAAAGATGGTAGGGGTAGTCTCTGGCCCCAAGGATTAGATAATCTAGTTAGGAGAATGAAGGAGTATAGAAATGCTTAGCTAACTATGATTCAAGTCACCTGAAATAGCTAAATAGAAGGTAAAATAAAATAAAAGTACAAATAAAGTATCGTGATATTGTCCAAAACAGTGTCCAATAGACATCACATTATTTGTTTTCCATCCCTATGTTTGTCTTTTACATCATTTTGTTGTCAGTCAAGTCCTAAGTGAATCTAGAAGATAACATTCTAGGCTGGGCGTGGTGGCTCAAGCCTGTAATCCCAGCCCTTTGAGAGGGCAAGGTGGGTGAATCCATGAAGTCAGGAGTTCAAGACCAGACTGACCAACAAGGTAAAACCCCATCTCTACTAAAAAATGCAAAAATTAGCTGGGCATGGTGGCTTGTGCCTGTAATCCCAGCTATTTGGGAGGCTGAGGTAGGAGAATTGTTCGAACCGGGACCTGGGACCGGTTATGTATTATGTATTATGTACATAGTACATAAACATACATAGTAGATAAACATAGGTCTCGATAGGCCCGAGAAAGAGTAATCAATATGTACAGGAGTAATCAATCTAGCACTAACCCTAACTACTAATGTTCTTCTAGCCTTACTACTAATTATCATCACATTTTGACTCCCACAGTTAAATACCTACACAGAGAAATATAATCCATATGAATGTGGATTTGACATAATACATAGTACAACCTCCTGGGAGGCAGAGGTTGCAGTAAGCCAAGATCACACCACTGTACTCCAGCCTGGGCTACAGAGCGAGACTCCATGTCAAAAAAGAAAAAGAAATTAACATATAGTACAATCTAGCACTAATATAATCCATATGAATGTGGATTTGACATAATACATAGTACAACCTCCTGGGAGGCAGAGGTTGCAGTAAGCCGAGATCACACCACTGTACTCCAGCCTGGGCTATAGAGCGAGACTCCATGTCAAAAAAGAAAAAGAAAGTAACATTCTAAATAACAGAAACCACTTGGTTTTAAAGCACATCAGAAAGAAAATGGCATTTTCATATAATTAAATGTTTAATTTTACTTAATGAAGCATAATCTCTGAACAGTTTTAAGTATTGAGGGATTTTAATTTTGTGGTTAGAGGAAGTTTTTATATCAGAGGGGGCAGTGTAAGGTAGGCCAACTTTAAGCCACATCCAAGTTCAAGCTCAGTTCTATTACATGTCTGACTTGAGCAAATCTCTTAACATATTAACTTCTTAGAGATTTAGTTTTCTTATCCAGTTAGTAAGACCCCTTGTAGGGGTTGCAAGGACAAGTAAACAGAAGATATTTAATAAATAGAACCTATTCCATTGAATTTACTTCCACAAAACTCTCAAGACAATGCCAAGTAGAAAAAAGTTTCTTTTGTAGAAAGAACAGAATGAATTTTAAGTGTCTTTCTATCTTCACACTACCAACCCCAACCAGAGTAAATGAATAACTGGGACACCGGAACGTTTTCTCAGTTAGTCACTTGGGAATAAAACATTTATCGGCCTTAGCAGAAATCTCAAGACTCCACTTTCTGAGTCTACGGTAAATATCCTTGAACATTCAGTTGGTCAATTGTTGGAGCAGGACTGTCATTTATCCTTATTTATTTCTAAGTCCTTCTGGCCTTTGATTACTTTGAGGAAGCTGATGCATCCATCAGCCAACCCTGCAGCTTTGCTGAAAGTGTTCTAATAAGACAGAGGGTACTAGGACAACGTAATGGGCTGCATCTTTCTCATTTCTCTAGTCACAGTTTCCCTTAAAAAAAATAAAGAAAATAAAAGAGAAAAAAATCCAAAATAAATATCTATTGAATTTGGCTCCCCAGGATTCATGAGTTGTTCAGAGGCAGTTTGTAGTACAGCCTTCATTTTTCAGAACTGTAGGGAGATGAGCTCAATTCCTGATCTCTCACATGGCATGTGCTGCAATACTTTGGCACAGACATCCATGATCTGCTTGAAGCGGGAAGCATTAGTCTTTAATTTGTCTTTAAACTTTGTCTTTAATTTGCCCTTTCATGACACTTTAATGTGATCCTTGTGTTTTTATGTGAATTACAATTTATAAATATAAAGCCTCACTTATGAGACCTTTTGTTTTCCTATCAGCTGGAAGAGAGGATCTGAGTAATTTAGCAAGAGGAGGTTTGTTTAGCTGGAATAAAAAGGGAATGGTCAAAGATGAAATTGTTTCTTTCTCACCAAGTAACTGCAGAATTACAGATGTCTCTTGTATGCAATAAATTAATTTCAGTCATTCTGCTTATTTGCACACATGTTTCCAAAGTAAAAGTCTAATTCAAAAATTAATGATTTAAGAATCCATTGGGTATTCTTCTGGACCTAGTCCAATTATTTGTTTAATTTTTTTTTACGTGAACACCAAAACTCTCCTAGGGTATGATATGTAGCCAGCTGAGTGATTGACTAGGTAGCTAACGCATATCAAGGAACAGTTAAACTTGCAGCTGTAAGCTAAGACAAAGTTCAGCTACTTAACTTCAGTCATCTTTAAATGTAATAAAGTCTACTGGGCTCCAGTTATGTGGAACCAGGAACTAGAAAGGCTGGGTTTTTCAATGGAAATAACAAGTGGTTATAACCCAAAGGCAAAAGTAATGAAAATATTCAAGGGAAGAATTTTTTTGTTAAAAAGAATCAGATGTCGTGTTATTGACTGTTTAAAAATTATAAAAAACTGTTTCATAGCATGCCAAATAGTATCCACCTACATAAATTAATAAAAGCACCACAAATTAGTTTGGGGGGAATCTGATTAGGACAGAAGTTGAAAATAATGTGCACTTGGCTAATATATAGATTTTCTCTTCATCACAGCATCCTGTATATGCATATCCATTTTGATTGATAGGAGACACCCACTGTACTTGAAGCTCAGTGTGCCACCAGGCAAACTGTATGGAGCATTGCTGCAACACAAAGTCCTAAAATTCCTGCTGCAGAAGTGGAAGAAGCAGGTTGTGACACCCCTGCTCAATCCTCTTAGAATAATACTTACAATTATTTTACGTAATGAAGTCCTTTTGGCTCCATAATAATTTTTATCATGCCAACATCTAGCACCATCGGTCCACCCTTTTTCCATTTGCTCAGGCCAGACAAGAGAAAAGTGAAAGTGTCTGGCCTGCAAAATCTATATGTATGTAAGTAGGAATTTTGTATCTATTGGTTTTTCAACAAAATTCCTTCAATTATACAAAAATCCTGCACACAGAGAAGGAAGTTCTTGCTTGCATTACTGATATGCATTGGCTATGGCCACACCCAAATCTCATCTTGAATTGTAGCTCCCATAATTCCCATGTGGGAGGGACCTGGTGGAAGATAATCGAATGATGGGATCAGTTTCCACCATACTGTTCTCATGGTAGTGAATAAGTCTCATGAGATCCGATGGTTTTATAAGTGGTTTCCCTTTCACTTGGCTCTCATTCTGTCATCTGTTGCCATGTTAAGACAGGCCTTTGGCCTTCCACCATGACTGTGAGGCCTTCCCAGCCACGTGGAACTGTGAGTCCATTAAACCTCTTTTTCTTTATAAATTACCCAGTCTCAGGCATGTCTTCATCAGCAGTGTGAAAACAGACTAATCCAATTACCAAATGATTAAGAAAATATTGTCAAGTGTGGATATCATTATGACCATGATACAATTTTAGAGTTTAGAAGCATGAAGCTCTAAGGTTGATGAAGTAAAGCTTTATTAAGGCCATTGCTTGGTTCTCCTGGAAAAACATTCTACTTACTATGTCTTGATTCTCCATCCATGACATGATATAAGTTATAAGTTCTGAGTCTTCAGAAAGAATGGTTTGAGGACTTTTTTTGTGTGGTCATTTTAATAGTAAAAACTGCAGGAAGGAGTGAATTTCACTTTGGGGTCAAAATGGTGTCGGAGAATGGTGATGAGTAGGAAATCTTAGAGGTAAGGGAGGCTGAGGAAACCAAGACCACTTGGGAATTAGACACACTTCAAAAAGGCTTGAATTCCACAGACTGTGGAATATGGAAGGCTCATGCAGCACAGGGCCTTCCAGTGACATCTGAGTCTCACTGATTGACATACCATTGGCACACTGCTACTACTGTCTTTGGGAGACTGAAGGAAAAATGGCAGTTTTTCACTTTGACTAGTTAGAAAAGCAGATCACCACATTCCTGGTGGCTTGGAGTAGCAGGAGATAGTGATGCTGTTCTGGTCTGTTACAAAGCTCAGGTGCTGCCCTAGAGCAGTGCCAACCCCTTCAGCTGAGTCAGACTTAAAGTTATGCAGCAAATGCATCCCTTCTAGAATTCAGCTTCTCTTCAGTTGAATATGATTATTTCTTTAATAAGGTCGGGGCTAAATAACCAGATGGATTTCCTATTATGCCTTAGCTGCCAGGATGCTTAAAAAGCTCGATTACTATCATCACTCTGGGTGTCATCAGCATCTATGCTGAGACGTATTCAACATCTCTTGCTTTCCTTGGTTGCAACAGTTTTCAAGTTTGCTGCACTTCAGCACTGAGTACCCAGGCTGGTGATCCATAAAAGGTTCTACGCCACTATATACTATTGCATCAAGGTAGGCATTACCTTCAGCTGGAATGACTTATGAAAGTGTAAACTCTGGCGTATCAACATCTGTCTACAACCTGTCATCCCTCCATCTCTCTTACTCTCTAGTGCGCAAAGCCCTTGGTCTTAGGCATCTAGACCCTCACCCTTCTTCCCAGAGAGTCACCTCATTGTTTTCCTTCTTTCCTTTCCACCATAATGAATCACACTGTAATCTGATTTGCCAGCACCATGAACATTCTTGCCCCGTTTTTTCCACTACACCTACTCTGAAAACCTTTACTTTTATATCAGTTTTTAGGCCAGTCTAATGGTGTGTATTATCATCCCTGTCTCCCTGAAAGTCAATCATTGCCAAAGAAAATGCACATAAATCAAAATGACTAGTAGTGCCAATGCAGATGTGTGGACTTCACCTTGACTTGGCTTCAGCATTCAGCACTTCTTGATGATCTTTGTGCATATGGTTGGCTCTCTTTCTCATTTTTCCAAAACAGCAATTTCAAACCTTCATTACTTTCTTCTCTATGCACCACCTTGTCTGTTCTTTTCCCAGACAAGTAAGATGCTTTAAAACTCAGTTTGTGTTATTTATATTCACTTCTTTAATTCTCAGTTATATTTCAACTCCCCTGTGCTTTACTACTCTTTGACATTTCTCTAAAGTTTTTAATGTGCTCTTTGTTGCTAAAATGAATGAATATTTTCAAATCCCCATCTTACTACATTTTTGTGCTCTTTTCCTTATAAAGCTGTTTTACCCCTGACTCTTCAGTTATTTTTTTTCCATCTAATTGCATCTTCTTAGCCTCCGTTTAGAACTACTCCTCCTTTGCCTTCCCATTAGCTATTGTTATTCCCTAGATACAGTCATCTTTTCTTCCCTTGCTTATAGGCCAAAAGCATGTTAACCCTACATCAGTAAGTACCAAGTCTGTACAATAAATCTACCCTAGGCTCCATCTAACAATCCACTGGGGATCCAGCATGGTCTCTGTTGCTAACAAGAGTAGTTAGTTTAGCCTTGAGAGCTCATGCCTTTGGGCTCTTAAATAGCTTTCATCATTACCAGCATGGCTACTCCGTTCATGTGTCCATTATGACAGCATTGGGGTGGCTCAGGACAGAATCTGGCTGATACCTATTGCCAAGTCATTTTGATTACCTGATAATTTAGTGCCTCTTCAGTGAGAGATGCTTCCTGCAGGACACTAACATGAGATACTTTATATCCACTTTCATATGTCCACTTATCTCTAGCTTAAAACTTCGGTATTTCTAGGCTCCTGAAGACTTGTTATTCACTTGGAAAAAGCCACAATTTGTATCTTTTGTCTTGTCTCAGGACTAGATCAACTCTTCTGCATGGCATCCAGTAAAGCCAGGTCTCTGGACCATGCAGAAGAGTTGATCTAGTCCTGAGACAAGACATTTGGCTTTTTCCAAATGAACTCAAACTTATTCTGAACTTCTTTTCTGATAAGAATGAAAAATAATGCATTTACCAAATCAATGGCAAATTTACCTGTTCCTGGGTTTGTGTTAATTTGCTCTGGGAAAGAGACTATAACTGTCACAATAATTTCAATGGGGGCTACTATTTTGCAGGTTTCACAGTAGCCTACTCTTATCCTCCAGGATCTGTCTTATCTTTGGAGGATCAGACTCTTGAATTAAATAGACTTACGATAGGAACCATGACCATCACATCTTTTAAGTCTTTAGGGGTAGCACTGGTGCTATGGTTTGAGTGTGTTTCCCAGATTTTATGTGTTGGAAAGTTAATTCCCAAAGGCATGTGCTGATTGGAGATTGGTCTATGGAAGGTAATTAGAATTAGATAAGGTCATCTGGGTGGGTCCCCATGATGAGACTGGCGGCTTTATAAGAAGAGGAAGAGCGATCTGAGCTAACATGCACACTCTTGACCTGTTACCATGTGAGATACCCTCTGCCATGTTATGACACAGCTAGAAGCCCCTCACCAGATGTTGGTGCCCTAATCTTGGACTTCATAGCCTCCTGAACCATGAGCTGAATACATTTTTATTTATAGATTACCCGGCATGAGATTCTGCTACAGCAACAGAAAGCAGACGAAGACAACTGATTTCTGTGATAACCCTCATATTTGATGTTGCTTTTGATTTACTCTCTTGGTTTGAGGGGTGATACTTTCAGAGGCTTCCACTTGGCCTTTTCACAGTGATCACTCTTACTCCATTGGCCAGGGAACCAATATGGCTTGTGTCAAATGCCAATTTGTTTCTTTTTAAATTTTTATTTATTTATTTATTTTGAGATGGAATCTTGCTCTGTCACCTAGCCTGGGGTACAGTGGTGCAATCTCAGCTCACTGCAACCTCCGCCTCCCAGGTTCAAGTGTTCTCTCACTTCAGCCTCCCAAGTAGCTGGGATTACAGGCACGCACTGCCATGCCCAGCTCATTTTTATATTTTTAGTAGAAACAGGGTTTCACCATGTTGGCCAGACTGGCTCGAACTCCTGACCTCAGGTGATCCACCCGCCTTGGCCTCCCAAAGTGCTGGGATTACAGGTGTAAGCCACCATAACCAGCCCAATTTGTTTATTTTAGTTATGCATTTGAGACCGGGGAGATGGCCAAAGGATAGTCCATGGATCCAGTAAGTCCAGTGGGAGCCAGATCTCCCTTTATTCCTGCTACCTACTTGCCCCTACTTTAACAGGGCCCATAAAGGCACTTCAGGTTACCAGATATCAATTCAACTCAGATCCTGTGTCCAAAAGTTCTCAAAATATCTTTGTATTCTCCTTTCCCGGAGTACCTTTACCTTATTAAATGGCTGAGTTTGGAGGGAACGACTGTAGAATTTTTATTGCCTACATTTATTATGCTGTTGCAAATCCTTGCTCCCAGAAATTTGGCCTTTTCTTCAGTCTGTGTATTCTGGGTCTAAGAACTGCTTCAAGTCTAAAAATGAAATAACTGTCCAATCTCTTAATTACCCATCCTTGATTTCTCTTGCCATTGGGAACACCATGCTTTCTAAACCGTATCCATAATTGTCTTCTGGTTAGTACCTCTCCTCTTCTCTTTTTGCCACCCATTACAGTCATTGCATCCACTTGGATACTGTTGGTAAATGGTGCCACCTGCTCTACATTGTCCCAGGGTCTTGTCATTCACTTTATGTTGAGCCTGCTTCTCCAATGGTATCTTCTACCATTCTCCTGACCACAGAGAGGCACCACCAACTGAGCTTCTGAGTGCTTGTTCCATTTTCATCTTTTGCTTAAATTAGTAGTGCATTCTCCACTCCTTCCTGTGGAGGGTAGTCTTCTGGTGGGTTTTCTGTATTACAGTATGTTTACTCCAACATGCTCATTTCTCTGAGCCTTTCAACATCTTCTTTCAATGTCAGTGAGGGTAATTTTGTTACTTAGACTGAGCCATCACTTTCCCCGTGCTTTTAGGGGTCATTCTAGTAACTAGTGGGTACCATTCCCAGGGTCTTAAACACTGTTTCCTATGAATGTAATCCCAAATTGATAATCTCTCCCTTTTTAAACCTTATTCTACTCTTCCTTGATCAATACCCTCAAAATTCAAACCAATGCCTATTGTCCTGGCTTGTGCCACCACGCACTGGCTAAATCCTGTAGCTCTTTCCGGATGTATCCCATTGTCAACAGAACAATAGTGGGTTACCCAGCCCCAAAATTACATCCCGGCATCTGCTTTCTCAGAGTGCTCCTGGCATCAACTACTAATGTTTTTTTTCTCTGTGGAGCAGACTCTGATACCAATATTAGCATATAGGATGTTATTAGGTAGTGCTAATAAGATCAAGAGTGGAAAGGAAAGGGAAGGAGCAAGATTGCCAGAGGAAGAAGTTGATTTGCAATACATTTCAACAAAAGTCTCAGATGAGCCTCTTGGTCATTCTTTTTTTTTTTTTTTTTTTTTTTGAGACAGAGTGTTGCTTTGTTGCCAGGCGCCAGGCTGGAGTAGAGTGGCCCAATCTCGGCTCACTGCAATCTCCGCCTCCCAGGTTCAAGCAATTCTCCTGCCTCAGCCTCCCTAGTAGCTGGGACTACAAGCACATGCCACCACGCCCAGTTAATTTTTGTATTTTTTAATAGAGACAGGGTTTCACCATGTTGGCCAGGATGGTCTCGATCTCTTGACCTCGTGATTCACCCACCTCGGCCTCCCAAATTGCTGGGATTACAGGTGTGAGCCACTGTGCCCAGCCTCTTGGTCATTCTTAAGATGGAATAATCCTTTAGATACATCCTAAGTTGGGGAAAAGAAGCTAGGTAGGTCCTTACAGCTCCCCTGCAATGAATGATGGCAACCCCAAAAAAGAGGTATGGTACTGGACTAGGCTTCTCTCTTCAATTGAGACAAACCCTGAAGGAAGCTGACAACTGAAGGCTGTTTTTAATAGCACACTCAGCAGCCATGCTTGATAAATTTTTCATTCTTGATGGAGAATCTGGGCGATGCATCACAGCTTCCAATATACACAGTGTTAGAGTGTACTCACATTAAACAAGGCATGTCTGCAAAAACCTTCCATTTATCACCTTTACAAAATTAGATGAAATTTTAAAAAAATTCTCTGAATGGCATCCCATGAATTGACCCAAGAGCTTTGGAATCAGGTGAGTTAATGTTAGTTACTTAGTGTGGCTGAAACAAATTCTGATCACTTTGTTATCCTTGCCAAACACAAAACCAAGATGGCTACACATACTCCTGGCTCCTATGATCCCAGAACTTGGTTTATCCTGAAGTAAGTACATCCTCAAGAGAAGCAACAGAGGTTCCCCAGGTTACCAAGATCTGTCTCTGAGATTGGCAGTAGCAGGGAGCAGGGTTTTGATGTGGTTGTCTAACGTAGTATTGCCATGGGTGGAGATCTCTCCCTAAGTTTAGAATATGCCATTAGCCATCAAGCCTAAAGCCTTAATCCAGTGACTCTCACTGGATTAAGAATGGAAAGGCATCTTGGAAAGATTTCCTATGGTGACAGTATCTAGGGGTGGGAGAAGGTGAAAAGGGGGACTCTTGTGTCTTGCCTACCTCTGAGCTCTTTGGAAAGAAGGAAAATGTTAAGGACACTCTGAACTTACTTAGACAAATCTTTGGCCTAAAATTCTTCACTAGCTTCTTAGGTTCTATAGCAGTAGTTCTCAATACTCCCATCTTTATAGAAAATACTTATTGATAGTGCTCTTTTTATTATCCTGAAATAAAATTCATAAGTATAACCTGCCTACATATATTTAAAATAAAACAAAAGAAAATGAAAAACTATAATTTTTTTCTAGCTGTATTATGAAGGATAAATAAAAGTACCACAGTAAAATAATATATTTTTCATTAGTAAATGCCTAGACAGAAAAGCAATAGAAGACATAATAAACAGATCCTTACACCCACATGTTGAATCACTACACGTGTGACAGTTACATATGCTGACTGATAGAGGCATACATGTTGGAAAAACAAACCCCAAGAGTGGTTTTATTGTGGCAACATGATTTTCTGAAATTGTAAATAATGTTTGGACATCAAAAAATATTTAAGAAATATTTTCTATCACAGATGATATGATCTTATAAGTAAAAAACCCTAAAGATCTCGTACTGAAATATAGTCTTGTTGGAGTTGATAAATAAATTTAGCAAAGCAGCAGGATGCAAAGTCAAGATGTAACATTAGTTGCAATTCTATACACTAATAATGAATGATGTGCAAAGTGAATTATGAAAATTCCATTTACAATAGCATAAATATTTAGGAATTTAATTTGATCAAGGAGAGAAGGACTTGTAAAATGCAAACTACAGAATATTTCTAAAATAAATTAAAGACATAAAAAATGGAAACAGGCCAGGTGTGATGGCTCATGCCTGTAATACCAGCACTTTGAGAGGCCAAGGTGGGAGGATCACTTAAGTCTAGGAGTTTGAAACCAGCCTAGGCAACATTGGAAGACCACATCTCTTAACTAAACAAAAAAATTTTTAAAAATTAAAAATTAGCCAGACATGTGGCAGTGGCCCACAGCTACAGTCCCATCTACTTGGGAGGCTGAGGCAGGAGGATTGCTTGAGCCTGGAAAGTCGCGGTTGTGGTGAGCCACTTGTGTACCACTGCACTCCAGTCTGGTTGACAAAGCAAAACCCTGGAAAAAAAAAAAAAAAAGAAAGAAAGAAGGAAAAGAAAAGAAAGAGAGGAGAGAGAGAGAAAGCAAAATAAATAAATAAATGGAAACATATTTCACTGGAAGACTTATTGTTAAGGTGCCAATACTGCTCAAGGCAATATACAGATTCAATGCAATGCCTATCAAACTCCCAAGGACTTTATTTGCAGAAATAGAAAAACCCATTCTAAAATTCAGATGGAATCTCACTGGACCCCAAATAGCCAAAACAATCTTGAAAAAGAACAACAAAGCTGGAGGACTCACAATTTCTGATTTCAAAAACTTACTACAAAGCTATAGTAATCAAAACAGGATGATACTAGCATAAAGACAGATATATAGACCAATGGAAAAGAATAATAAGCCCAGAAATAAACTCTTGCATATGTGGTCAAATGATTTTGGGAAAAATAACAAGACCATTTAATGCGGAAAAGACAGTCTTTTCAACATATGGTGCTAAGAAAACTGGCAATCCACATTCAAAAGAATAAAGGTGGAACTTTGCTTAACACTGTGTATAAAAATTAACTCAAAACAAATCAAAGGTCTAAATATATAATATCCCAAACTATAAAACTCATTGATGGAAACATAGGGCAAAGTTTTCATGACATAGATTTGACATTGATGTCTTGGATATGACACCCAAGGCACAGGCAACAATCAAAAAAATAGACCAATTGAACTTCATGAAAAGTAAAACCTTTTGTGCTTCAAAAGACAATATCAACATGGTAAAAAGGCAACCATAAAATGGGAGAGAATATTTGCAAATGATATCTTTTATAAAATATTAATATCCAGAATATATAGTGAACTCCTAAAACTCAAGAAGAACAATAAAAAATTCAATTCAAAAATGGGCAAAGGATTTTAATGGGTATTTCTCCAAGGAAGGGATACAATTGGCCAATAAGCACATGAAAAGATGCTTAACATTCTACCAATCACAGGAGAAATGCAAATCAAAATTACAATAAGATACCACCTCATACTCATTAGGAAGACTACTATTAAAAAAAAAAAAAGAAAGAAAAGAGGCACGTGGTTCATGCCTATAACCCCAGCACTTTCGGAGGCCCAGGCAGGCAGATCACTTGAGGCCAGGAGTTCGAGAACAACCTGGCCAACATGGTGAAACTTCATCTCTACGAAAAATACAAAAATTAGCCGGGTGCGGTGGTGCATGCCTGTAATCTCAGCTACTCAGGAGGCTGAGGCAGAAGAATCTCTTGAACCTGGGAGGCAGAGGTTGCAGTGAGTGGAGATTATGCCACCGCACTCCAGCCTGGGCAACAGAGAGAGCTCTGTCTCCAAAAAAAAAAAAAAAGAAAGAAAAAAAGAAAAAAAGAAAGAAAGAAAAAGGAAAATAACACATGTTGGCAAGGATATGGAGAAATAAGAATCTTTGTGCACTGCTGTTGAAAATGTGAAATAGTTGAACCTCTGTGGAAAACTATAGTAATTCCTCAAAAAATTAAAAATAGAATTAACATATGATCTAGCAATTTCACTTCTGGGTATATGCCAAAAGCATTGAAAGTAGGGTCTTAAAGGGTTATGTGTATGCCCATGTTCATAGCAGCATTATTCACAATAGCTAAAATGTGAACCAAGCCATGTGTCCACTGATGGATGATGAATGAATAAGCAAAATGTGATATATACATGCAATAGAATATTATTCAGCCTTAAGAAAGAAATTTCTGACATATGCTACAATGTAGGTGAATGTTGAGGACCTTACACTAAAATAAATAGGCCAATTACCAAAAGACAAATTTGTATAATTTAACCTATGTGAGATACTTAGATTACTCAAAAGTCATAGAAACAAAGTGGAAAGATGGTTGCTAAAGGCCAAAAGAAAAGGAGAATGAGGAGTTACTGTTTAATGGGTATGGAGTTTCATTTTTGCAAGATGAAAAGAGCTGTGGTGACAGATGTTAATGATGGTTGCTCCACACTGTGAATGTACTATATTGAATGCCACCGAATGTATACTTGAAGGGCCGGGTGTGGTGGCTCACTCCTGTAATCCAAGCAGTTTGGAGGCCAAGGTGGGCGGATCACCGTAGGTCGGGAGTTCAAGACCAGCCTGACCAACATGGTGCAATCCTGTCTTTAAAAAAAAAAAATTAAGAAAAAAATAAAAAAGAAAAAAAAAGAAAATTGTTACGATAGTAATTTTTATATTATATGTATTTGACTATAATGGAAAAAATTGAAAAATAGATATATTAAGAGCTATATGCTAATCTTACAGAAAACATTCCATACTTTTTTCCTTTAAATAAAAATCTTTCCTAGTATGTTAACAAAGTTTAATTCACCAAAAAAAAAAAATTCTTTTCCCTCAATTTACAGAATAGTGATATTCATGAAAACTTCAATGTATAGTAAATGATATAAAAACACTTGGTATTTTTTACATGAAATAAACTTTTGTTCTGGATCCGGTTAATGATAGACAGATTTTTCACCTAGATAAATGTCTGACCAAGGTGGGACATTTCTTCTTTGCATGAGGATGCCCCATGAAGGGGAAGACAACCAGCACCATTGACCTCTACCCAGTAAATGGCAATAGCACCTGGAAATCCCTGTGACAGCAAAAACAGCAACAACAACCCTCTCTCAAATTTCCAAAGTGCTCGTGGCAGCAGTACTTCCCTGTGGAGAATTCCTGGTCTGCAGGATCAAGTCCAAACTGCCTGGCTTTATTAGTCAGCTTCGGCTGTCAGAACAAAATACCACAGACTGGGTGCCTTAAGCAACAAAAATTTATTTTCCCACAGCTCTGGAGGCTGGAAATGCAAGCTCAGAAGCCAATATGGTCAAGTTCTGATGAGGATGGTCTTCCTGACTTGCAGATGGCCACCTCCTCCTTGTGTCCTCACATGACAGAGAGAGGCAGGGAGAGAGAGAGAGAGAAAGCAAGCAAGCTCTCTACTATCTCTTCTTCTAAGGACACAAATCCCATCAGATCAGGGCCCTACCTTACAACTTCACTTATTTCACCTTAATTGCTTCCATTAAGGTCCCATCTCACTTAGGGGCTTAGGGCTTCAACATATGAATCTCAGAGGGACACAATTCAGTCCATAGCACTGGCACATTGTATGAGGCCCTCCATTGTTTGCTATTTATGGGCATTTGTATTAGTCAGGATTCTCTAAAGGGATAGAAGTAATAGGCTAGATGAATATGTGAAGGGGAGTTTGTTAGGAGAATTGACTCACACAGTCACAAGATGAAGTCTCACAATAGGCCATCTGGAAGCCGAGGAGCCAGGAAGCCAGTTCAAGTCCCAAAACCTCAAGAGTAGGGAAGTCAACCATGCAGCCTTCAGGCTGTGGCTGAAGGCCTGAGAGCTCCTGGCAAACCACTGGTACAAGTCCAAAAGTTCAAAAGCTGAAGAACTTGGAGTCTAATGCTCAAGGGCAGGAAGCATAAACATGGGAGAAAGATGGAGGCCAGAAGACTCCAATCTGCTCTTTCCATGCCTGCTTTTTATGCTGGCAGCTGATTAGATGGTGCCCACGCAGGTTGAGGGTGGGTCTGCCTCTCCCAGTCCACTGACTCAAATGCTAATCTCCTTTGGCAATACCCTCACAGACACACCCAGGATCAGTACTTTGCATCCTTCCATCCAATCAAGTTGATACTCAATATTAATCAACACAGTATTCCTTCCTTGCAGAATTGTCCATTGACACCAGGCTGCTTACAGGTCCCCATGTGCCTTGTGCTGTCTTATGTCTTTGTGCTTATGCTCACACTGTACTGTGTCTGAAACCACTGACTATTCCTTTGAGGAAGTCTTTTTCTGCTTTCTAGGCTGAATGATACTCTTTCATTGCATTTCTCTGTTTGACTCTACCTTTAAATTTAGTGAGTTGCATAATTTAATATTCTCTTCTTTTTATGAGTTCCTTGAGGATACTGTATCTTATCTGTGATGAATCTACATCACTGAACACAAGGCCTGGCACCCAATGGACTCTCAATTTCCATGTGGTGGAATTTTGAGTGGTTAGAATCAGGGAAGTCGATGGGCTCACCAAAGAAGAGAGTGAAGAGAAAGGAAAGAAAAATACAGCTACCCTTCAGTGATAGCACAGAGAAGGATGGAGCAAGAGAAATGTCAGTGTCATTAAAAACCATGGGAAGAGATATTCAAGGAATACATGGCCAGCTGATTTCTGAACTATAGGAATTCAGGAGTTAAGGCACATAAAACAGCATCAGGTATTTATAAAGGACAATCATTGGTAATATCCATAAGAAAGTCCCATAAAGTGGGACTGAAGAGGAACAAGATAATGGAGGTTTAAGAAGAGATTGAAATAGTCTAGGAAATGTAGGCACTTGCCATGAACCACAACTCAGGGATTCTACGGATACTTGAAAGGTAGCTCTGTGTTAATATGTCTAAATGAAACTAGCTTTTTCTTCTTAAATTACAATGATAAATTTTACTTAGACTATGCAAGCCATACCCAGAAATTTTAAAAAGAAAGTAAAACTCAGCCAAAATTTTACAACCCTGAGGTAAACCCTTTATATTTTGGTAAATATTCTTCTCCTAGTCACCTTTCTATGCAGTTATACATTTTTATGAAAATGGAAGATTATTTCTCTTTTTTTAGTTAGTGCATTTGATCGCTTACGGAACTACTTTTAGGATCCAGCGATTACAAAACATTTGTATAGTTTTTGAAATATTCAGTGTCTCATTACCTCATGTGTTGCAGATGACTTAATTAAAGGGTAGATATATTTCATTGGTAATAGGAATGGACATAATTTGCCCTGGGAAACTTGGCTTTCAAACGACATGCCTTTGATTAAATAAAATACGTACTTTTCTTTGGTTTTAGTGCTTCTGTGAATAAACAACTTTGCAGCTCTCCAGTGCTTTGGGGGAACATGGCCTCTCAGTTTCTCATGGTGCCTCACCTTTGTTTTCACAGAACTCTAACTCTCCAAGAAGTACCTGGAGGGATGGTCATGGCCATTTGTCTGCCTTTAAATTGTGAATTAAGAACTGGCAAAAACAGAAGGACAAAGGACAAGGGCAGAGGACAAAAATCCCTGGCTGTGATTTTGGAGAGGGTGTAGAGAGAGAAAAGTTGGTTGGCCTCGTCATTTCTCTCTGCTCCCCCTAGCCATGGAGCGTCTCTGAGACACCTCTTTGCGGCTTTTACTTACCCAGCTATGTGAGGCAGGTTCCCGGTCTCTGTTCTGAGTGGAATTTGAAGGCAGGACTACACTTTTGCTACGAACTCTTGACTCTCCCACCATAGCATGCAAAGGAAGGAGTCCTGCATTGGAAGTTAAAGAAATAGTGGTCTCCTAAAATGAGAGACTGAGCTAGATGACCTTTGGATATCCTTCAATGTCCATGACTCTGTGAGTCTCTAAGGCAGGAGCTCTGCAGAGGCAAGAATGTTGCCAGTTTTTTGTTTGTTTGTTTGTTTTATTTTGTTTTTTAATTCAAAGTCTTAGAAGCAAAATTAAGGGTGAATTTTCCAACCCAGGGTATGTGATGCAGGTCCTCTGTTCTGTACTGGCAACTCCTTCCTTCTTCCTACTCTATAGTTTGGTTCCAAAATTAAATATTTTCTGAGTGTGTGCAAAAGAAGCCTGAATCTCCTAATCTAGTGCTGCAAAAAAGACACAGAGCTGGATATAACACATGACTTTACCTGGTCAATCTCAAAAAAAAAACAATATTGCTTATTCTGATACAAAAAAATGAAAATTAAAAGAGAAAAGATACGCAGTCATATATTTAGACACTGCATTAGACATTAGATATAATTTTGGCCCACGTAGAAATTTCACATATAAGGCTTCGCAAGATGAATTGTATTAAAGTGGGTCAAGCAGCTATGCAGACTCAGAGCTTCGAGTAGAAGCCATCTCTCTAGACAATCTGGTTAGTGCTTTCTCTCTTGAATAGTTCAGCTTCACACACCACCATATGCTCATTCCGACAAAGCACATCTACGAATGTGTATAGACAGATTTATTTGTATGTGTGTGTGTATATATATTCATAGTCAACAACTTCCAGCATTTATGCACATAATGGGGTGCCTGGGAATATTTTACTTTTCTCTTCCAATATGCCCACAGCTGTTGATTCTGAACATCTGGGATAATGCAACTCTAAACAAACTACAGTGTGCATAATGCCAGGCACACTTAATCCTTCTTTTGAAGGAATTACCAAAATTAGTGTGAAGAAAAAAATTCAGTAGATCTAATAGAACCACCCTTGAATAGCACAGCTAATATATTACAACACAAAAATCTCCCTTGAATCTTCCATGAGATTTATTCTTATGAACGTGCTGTCACATGAGCTGAAAACAATCCGGGGTACCACATCCAAAAGCAGTGATAAATGGCCATCCCCAGACATGGCTAGGTGTCCAGTAAGTTCTCCATGATATTGGAGTAAAACCAGGTTAATTTAATATCTTTATTTGTGGTCTGTTAGAGGGTAGGGAGTAAATAGTATCCCCTGCTAGTAAGATAAATGTACTAAATTGGCAGCTGTTTAAAAATTGTAATGATGAGGATGTAATGCACCGTAGAAAAGAGAAGCTAGAAATATGGCAGAAAATCATGAAATGAGATTCAACTTGGAAACACGAATGCCGATACAACTGGGAATTATAATATGAAAGAGGGAAATTGTCCAAAATCTGGCCTGAAGGGAGGAAAAAAAAAAAAACAAAAAAAAACAAGTAACAAGAATCACAGTACTATTCATTCCCAACAGAATCTGCCACTTCCAAGAGTAGAGATTCAAACTTTACATATTTGCAAATATTCTGCAAGGCAGAGTTTAAAGCTGAGAAGGTTGTAACAAGATGATGGAGGGGCATATCAGGTCAATGGCCATGTGAGACCACTCTAATAACACCAGAAAATGAGCTGGTGGCACTTCCAGAAAAGCCAGGAGAACTGCATTAGCCAGAACTATTAGATAGCTTCAGGTGATTGGAACCTAGTCGCAACAGAAAGCTTCTAGACTCCAGGAAGATGGAGTAGGTGGTGGGTGACAGACATTTTAATGGTCTGCCTGTAACAGTCAACCTATGTGCAATTAAGAGTCAAAGCATTAAAATGGATAATTTAATCCCTGAAATAGAAGGTAAAAATAAAATGCTAACGCCACCACAACTATTTAACTATGACCAATTGGCAGAATCCAGTCCAATAAATTTTTTTATGATTCAAATACTGTATCTTCCAAGAATGCTGCTCATGAGCAGAAATGATATAGAGGCCTGAAGCAAAATGTAGGATGAATGAGCTTGCCAGAGAAATGGAGGATTTTTTTGTTAAAAATCTCTTCTCTAGACATTTTCAAAGTTATTTCAGGGCCATTATTTATTTTTTGGAATTTTCCTATAAACATCAACTTTGAAATCAATCAGATCTAGGTTCAAATCCTAATTCTACTCCTTTCTACCCAAGTACTACTGAAAGTGTCTTATCTTTGGTTTCTTCAGCTGTAAAAAGTAAATAATAGTACTACCTCTCAGGGAACATACAAAGACTTACAGGTAATGCATAAATAACACTTTGCGCAATGCCTACTCATAGAAAGCACTTATAAGGGAAGCAGTAAAATTCCATCAAAACCAGTAAAGTACAGTGGATAAGAGATACCTAGTTCAACTCTCAGTTCTTCCCACATCTCTAAATTGGGGTGAATTATTTCACCCCAATGCTGTACCTCTGTTTTCAAGTTTTTTCAATGCAAAGAGTAACAATGCCTACCTTTTTTATATGGTGATTGTGAGACTTAAATGAGAAAATATGTGCAAAGTACTTGGACCAGTGCCTAGCCTATAACTACTCCACTGTACATTTATATGTTAAACCCAAGAGGCTTTAAATTTCAAATAAATAAAATATAATGGAATAGTCATTTGGATAGCATTTCACTTGCCTTAGCTGGAAATCCTGAATGTCATAGCTACTGTTTCAATGTTAGGGTGGCTGGGATGCAGTGGCCTGCCTATAGTGATTAACAGCATGATTGCTGGAGTCAGGCATATATGGGTACAAATCCTGGCTCTGACTCTCACTACCTGTGCCACTGTGGACACGTGATTTAACCTCTGGAAACCTCAGCTTCCTTTCCTATAAAAAGATTACCTACTTCCAGGGGTTGTTATGAAAAATAAAGAGGTCAATGCCCATATGAGAGTGAAAGAATGTTGCTAGGGATTGACATGCCCCTGCTGCCTACCACGACAGCCCCACGGGTCCAGAGAGAGTTGGAGAAAGCTGGGGAAGTCTCTGTCTTGTGTGTTCCTAAAGCTTCTCCTGGCTAGTTCCTAAAACTGTGAACAGTTCCAGGAATAAGTTGCAGCTGAGGACACAGAGAACAGAACTGAGGATAGAAATCAGGGACAGTTGGGAGACATGGCTGTGGGCAAATTCAGATCCTTGTGGATGGAAGTTGGCTGGACCTGGTGTCATTGGGCAATGACCATAGGAAGGAACAAATAAACAAGAAACATTGCGTGGTCTTAAAGACACAGGAAAAGCCTCAAAATCGAAAGAAAGAACAAGATGATTTCTATGAGTGGGTCTGTGAGAAGTGGAGAAGGAGGGTGGCTCTGGAGAAATCTCAGACACTCAGTTTGTTTTCGTTATGTTACTAAGAGCCATAAGAAATATGACATGGTTTTTGAACCACTGTTATACCTTCATTAATTAGTTATGGTTTTTGCTCATTCATAAAGCACTGGTTTATCATTAATGAATTAATTCTAAGCATTATTCCTTTTAATCCTCTAAAATAATCAAGTTTTATTGTACACAGTCTTAATTACAAAGTCCAGATGAGGTCACAGAATAGAAACTTTTCACATTAAATATTTCTCCCCCACAGAACACTTTGTTTTCTCAGTCTACTGGAGTGGAGAAGAACAGATATAAATTATATCAAAAGAAAACAAAATGTCTCCCTTAAAAGGGATTATAAAACTAGAAGGAAGACTTAGCGTTCTGCAAACAGTGGATGTGTGGTTGATGTTATTCATGATGGATGATAAAGTTAGAGATAACGGAATAAAATTAGACAAATTGAAGTTAACCTTAGCCCTGAAAATAAAGATCAAAAATATGAACAGTTTATGAAGATATTTATTAATCCACTCATCTTCTGATCAAAACCAGTAACTTCCTATTCATAAATTACTGCTTGGGAGTTAGTTGGGTAATTTTGGAAGGTTTTCAACTCCCAGGTCATTTGAGAGCTATTAATGTAAGAGTGAATTTGCTAACTGGTACCCTAAGGAACTTGTAAGAATTAAGAGAGACAGAACCAACTTCTGCACTTGGAGAATTTGGCCAAGAATAAGACAAATAGGAAATGGGATAGATCTTTTGTGTTTCAAGCAAGTCAAAAGGAGGGTTGAGATTTACATGCACATCTTCAGCAATTCTCAATCCCAGTAAATTGCAAGTGGGACAGAAGAGCCCTTATCTTGACTAATGTCTCCTTTCTCCTGAAGCTCTCTAGAAACTTCCTGTGAGACAAATTTATCATTGAGGATTCAGCAGAGCAATTGCATTCCCACGTGTTTAATTTGTCATTAGAGTATCACTGTGTATCTTTCATAGTGCAACATGTATAATATTTTAGTAGAGTATTATAATTAAAATAATCTGATTTGATCATATAAACTTTATTCTGGCTGAAAGATACTGTCCCTGGCACAATTTTAGTTAAAATTTTAATGGTTATTTTTCCATGGAAAAGACTGGTTTCTCATTATAGACGCCGTATATTAATTCACTTGATGATCAACTGATGTAATGTCCCATCATTCCTGCATCCAGTAAGATGGAATTCATATTTTGAACTAACTTCTGTCCTACACCTTGAGTCAGAGCATGCTGGCCAAGCCATAGCGCTGTTTCTCCCTCACTGGGCAGAGATCCTCTTTCTCTTTATCTTTATATACACAGTATATTCAAGGTATCAACACAGAGAACAGGGTAAGTATGCAATAGGTGTTTGTTGAATGACTAAATGATGTTTATCATTTCTGACACTCAATTCATGGAAATACTCTACAAAGCCTATACAACACATGTCTTTAAATCACTTGTTTGGAAAATATATATATATAAATTTACCATATTGTTTTTTCATTAAACCAGTTTAATCTCTCTTGCCACATTTTGTAATATAACTTGAATTGTTATATGATGTATTATTAAGTAATTATTCCCTTTAAAGGCCTGAGTGTTAGGATTATCAAATGATCAATTCAGTCAGGTGATTGTTGCCTTAAACAAATTTCCAGCATTTCAGGAGGATATTACTAAAATTAGGCCTTCTTAACAGCTAACGTTCCACTGGTTCCTATGTGCTAGGGTGCCACGCAATGCCCCAAACTCTCTGTAAATTTTGCCTATGTGAAAAGCAGAAGTGGCCTTTGGAACATAAAGATTCTTTGTGACACATTTTCACTGAACTGGAAATTAACTGTTCCTGAGTGCTGTATTTCTTAAACAAAGAAAGCCTTTGACATTGGGGCACCTTCTTATTTCAAAACATGCTATGGGACAATATGCTGGTTATCTCAGGGTCTGGGTCAAGAAAAATGTGAAAAAGCCTGAGCCGTTTCAAGGTCTTTTTTGGCTATAGACAGCCTCACTTGCATCCAACATACAAGTGATTTTAAGAACTTTGGAGGTGAATTACATTTTTCTCGTATAAAATATTTTTGTCAGAAGTTTGAACGATGACACTGATAGTGCAATAATTAGAGAGGAAGGAACCCTGAAGAAGACTCTAGTTTATCCCTCCTTTGGAGCAGTCCAGAACCTTATAATCTATCCTCCATAAATAAGAATTCAGGCTGAAATTTAGAGACCTGCAGACCAGAAAATCTGTGGTCTACTCCAGTGGTTTTTCCCAGCCTCAATTCCTCACTCTGCAATTTCTATGTAGCGTGGAAAAGTTATGGTTAGTATGTTGATAGTCTATTAGATGGTAGCATTACTTGAAATCATACAAGCTATTCACAGGCAATTTTACTTTTTCATTTTAATCACCTCAGATCAGATTGTGAATGAGGCTTTCTTTTTGGCCAGGAAGAATATACTTTTAGCTAAAGCTTCTCTTCTCCTCCCCTTCACTTAGGGCAATCCAGCTCAGTCTGGACAAAACTCTGCTGTGCTGAATGATTTGCCACAAGAGTATTCCCCCAAAAGCAAGGGCAGTCTCCAAACTTCCAAATGACTGGTGTCATTTGGGCACATCTCCATTGGGTGGCAGTACATGTTCAGAATAACCTAACATGGTTGCTTTAGCACATTATTTCCGAAATAAAATTTGTTCTTTATTTATTTTCTTAAATTCTAACAAAAATCTTCTTTATCAAGGCAATTCATTGAACATGTAATTGATAAAAGATGAATATAAATTAAACTATTTTTCAACGTTTAAATATTTTAATTAATGATTTCGGAGTCTATATATTTTTGTTCACTATTATATCACTAATATCCAGTTAAGTCTGTGCCAAATAGTAAGCATTAATGATAGGATTTTTAAAATAACTTTATGCCAATATAAAATCTAAAGACAAATTCTGAATTCAGAAAAATAAATTTTCTTCTCTATTCAACCTACTGACCAGGGTTTCAGCCTAAGTTATTTCATACTTGGTAATCAAAACCGTATTAAACTCAGTCATCATTTTTATCTGGCGTAGTTTAGATACATGTGCAAAATCCTGTTTTTAATACAATATAAGTGGCAGCCTTTCAAGTTACCATGTCCCATTAAATCATGTACATAGTCATGCAATCAATTTTCTATTTCTTATAGCATTTGTATTCCAGAATGGATTAAAGAAAAAGAAAACTAGAACTAGTGAAGAGAAAACAGCCAGTTGTGATGATCTTCGGAGTTTTGATTCTTGTTAATCTCTGTTTTGATTGTTTATTTTTATTCAAGATACTTTTTAAACTAGTTTATTGAGCTAGGGTGCATTTTGGAAAGGGTTTTTGGCTATAGACAAATACCATCTGTATTAAAGTAAACTTGGAATTATTTGTAAGAAAAAAAGATTATTAGTACAAACCAAAACCAGAAAAAGATCCCAAAATGAGTCCTTGGAGAAAGCCAAGAAGAATATACGGGCTTGTTGAAAACATTTACAGCAAGTAGATATTTCAACTAAATAATCATCATTTAAAATCGATTATTCCACAGTAGTGGTTTTAAGGTAACCCGTCTCACTATTACTTAAGTGATTCTTAAGTATTTTAATAGAAAATTATGGTTCACTAAAAAGCTGAGTGGAAATAAATATGTTATTTTAACATACATACTCATATTTTAAAAGTCTATGTGCATGTGTAAGTAGACATTTTTCCATATCATAGGAAAGGAAATATAAGATTCTTTCTTTGTTATAATTCTAAAAGTTATAATCAAATAGATTTTCAGAGATGTTTTTTAAAAGCCTCTTTGAATTTTGCCAGTTAAAGGCAAATTATATCAGAAGTACAAATTAAATCACGGAACACTAGATAAGCAACATACCTAGTCGTGTTCTGTTTTTTATTTATAGGAATACAATCTCAGCATTGAATGCAATGTAAAGAAAGTTAAATTTTAGTTTTCCTTGGCCATCACTTGAGGAAACTAACCAGTGATACTGTATACCAAAGGAGTGTGACATATACAATCTGTCAGGCAAGAATAAACCCATCCATTGGTGATAGAACATATAGTGTATTTCTTTTTGTATTTTTTTCTCAAACTATACACAATAAAGAGAGTTAATATAATTTTTAAAAATATAATTCTCGGTCAGATGATTGCTATAAAGGATATTCACACAAAAGTACTAAAGAGATTAGGCTATAGACTTCAGTTCCTAAAGGCCTATCATGAAAGGGACGGTTTCTGGCACCTGAACTGGAAAGGTGCTTATCCACCGCTCTCTGATGCCTGTGATAATTACACTGTCTGAGGTGGGAAAGAGTGAATCAAGCACAACTCGTGCCTATTGTTCTATTTAGTAGTTCTCTGTTCACCTCCCTGCTTGGAGGTAATGAAAACCGGGTGTGGTTGAACACACGTGGAAGGATTTCAATGTTTCACATTCGCCACTCCTGCCTTGGAGCACGTCTCAAACCATAATCTGCCGGGCTTGTTGCTTGGGTAAACAGCGGAAAGCTGCTGCAGAAAGCAACTGGCGGCCCCTAAGAGGACTTTGCCGACGCGTGATGTCAAATATTTTTCAGTTGACTTAGAAAGAAAGACTGAGAGTAAGTATCTCCTTGTACATCAGCCAATGAGACCTTTAGAACATTCTGAGAAATGTTTTCTTCATGGTATAATTGGATAATGCTTTCAAATCACCATCAATGGAACAGGCATATATCCACTAAATACCTGATGAGACTTCCCAAGAATTCATCCTTCTCACAGGCAGCTTTTAAGCAAACCGGTTTCAGTGAGAAGTGTTAGCTTTGGATTGAAAGTAAAGCTGCAGTTCCGACCTGCCAGTAATTAGTCTCTTTTATTCTTTCTGACCTCATCTAAATGCCACTTTTAACTGCTAGAGGAGCGGTTTTTGAGTAGATGTCTGAAGATGATAGGTCTGACAATAAAGTCTCACCTCTGATCAGGCTAGAAATAGCTGGACTGACTTACTGATTTTTTTTTTTCCTGATAACTCAAAAATCCAGTACCTTAAGTTGCCTCAGGTCCATGGGCCCTTCTGCCTGTGTTTCTCTTTCTCTGGTTCTTCACATGTCAGGTTCCACCTCAAACCTCAGATGCCATCTCGACAGAGGGTCCTTTCGAACCTCCTTGTTATGGACTGAATTGTGTCTCCCCGCATCCACCCCCAGCTCTTACGTTGAGGTCTTAACCCTTAATGTGACTACATTTGGAGGTAGGGTCTTCAGGGAGATAATTAAAATTAAATGAGGTCAAAGTGAGGGGCCCTAATCCAATAGGAGTGGTGTTCTTATGAAGATGAGGCCAGGTGCTGTGGCTCACGCCTGTAATCCCAGCACTTTGGGAGGCCTTGGTGGGTGGATCACCTAAGGTTAGGAGTTCAAGACCAGCCTGACCAACATGGAAAAATCCATCTCTACTAAAAATACAAAATTAGCCAGGTGTGGTGGCTCATGCCTTTAATCTCAGCTACTTGGGAGGCTGAGGCAGGAGAGTTGCTTGAACCCAAGAGGCGAAGGTTATGGTAAGTCGAGATTGTGCCACTACACTCCAGCCTGGGCAAAAAGAATGAAACTCCATCTCAGAAAAAAAAAATAAAAAAGAAAGAGAAGGAAAAAAAAAAGATGAAGAGGCCAGATGTGGTGGCTCATGCATGTATCCTAGCACTTTGAGAGGCCAAGGTGTGAGGATTGCTTGAGCCCAGGAGTTTGAGACCAGCCTGGGCAACATAGTAAGACCTCATCTCTACCAAAAAATCAAGATTAGGCAGGCACGGTGGAGCATGCCTATAGTCCCAGCTACTCAGGAGGATGAGGCGGGAGATGCCTTGAGCTTATGGGATGTTGAAGCTGCAATGAAGTGTGTTCATACCACTGCATCCTGGGAGACAGAGCAAGATGAAGAAGAAGAAGGAAGAGGAGAAGGAAGATGAGGAAGAAGAAGGAGGAGGAGGAGGATAAGGAGGAGGAGGAGGAGGAGGAGGAGGAGGAGACATCAGAGATATCTCTTCCCCTGCCTCCCTCCCCACACAAGCACCAGAGGAAAGGCCTTGTGTGAGCACAGCAAGAAGGCAGCCATCTACAAGCCGGGAAGAGAGGCCTCAGTAGACACCTACCCTGATAGCACCTTGATCTTGGACTTCTAGCCTCTAGAACTGTGCAAAAATAAATTTCTTCTATTTAAACCGTGACTTTATGGTGCTTTGTTATGATGGCCTGAGCAGACTAAGATACTTACCATCTATGGGAGACTCATGGCCTCATCACTGCTTTTCACATTATTTTTTGATTTCCTTCATCTCATTTATCATAATTAAGAATGGTTTTAATTTATTTACTTAGGTGTTTATTTTTTGTCTTCCTTCCTAGAGCATAAACCCCATTAAGATCACTCTGAATGTTTTGTAAATTGTCTATGGGGGAAAAGAGGAAGTAAGGCCACAAAGAGGCCAGGGTAGTTCAGGGAAGAGAATATTGCAGCTTGCAATAGGGTGGCCCTGGGAGAGGAACATGGATGAATTGAGACCTGTTTGGGTGGTATGAAACAACAGGACTTGCTGGTGATGTGATCTTGGAGGAAGTGGTGAAGGAAAGAGAATAACTTATAATAACACCTAAGTTTAGGTGTTATTATACATGAGGAGGTAGAAGACGGCAGGATTATTTTAAAAGATGTGAGCTCACATAAGTTCATTTCTACCATGATTAACAGCATTGATTCTTCTTGTTCTAGCCTAGTGCTCCTCAAAATAGAAATGTAAATAGGAACTACCTGGGAATCTTGTTAAAATGTAGATTCTGATTTAGTATCTGGACACTCTGTTATATTCAATTGATCTATATATCTATTCTTCCTCTAATACACTGTTTTATTACTGTAGGTTTATAGAAATCTTAAAACCAGGAAGTATGATTTATTCAACTTTACTCTTCTTTTTCAAAATTGTGTCCTGACTTTGCTAAACTCATGAGTTCTAGAGAAAAATGTTCTCGAGGTGATGAAAGAAAACAAACCACAGGTCCAAAAAGCCCAAAGAACTCCATGGATGATACATACAAGGGAAAATAAAACTAAGCACATCTTACTCAAAGTGCTGTAAACCAAAAATAAAGAGAGCACCTTAAAGGCGGCCAAAATAGGACTCATTCCATACAGTGAGACAACAAGAGAATGACAGTGGACTTCTTGTCGGTAACTATGCAAACTAAAAGACAGTGGAGCGTTAGCTTTAAAATACAGTCATGTGTTTAATAATGACATTTTGGTCAATGACACATAACATATATGATAGTGATCTCATAAGATTATAATGGACCTGAAAAATTTCCATTGCCTACTGACATCTTGATATTCCTGACCCTGTGTAAGCTGAAGGCAATGTGTTTTTGCCTTAGTTTTTAACAAAATTGTTTAAAAAGTAAAAATAAATAAACAAAAACAAAAAATAGAAAAAAGCTTACAGCATGAGGATGTAAATAAAGAAAATACTTCTGGACATCTGTATATTGTGTTTGTATTTTAAGCTAAATGTTATTACAAATGAGCCAAAAAGTTTTCAAAAATTTATAAAATCAAAAGGTTACAAAAAGTTAATTTATTATTGAAGAAAATTTTTAAATAAATTTAGTGTAGCCTAAGTATACAATGTTTATAAAAGCTATGGTAGTATACAGTAATGTCCCATGCCACCACATTTACTCGGCACTCTCTCATTCACTTCCCCAGAGCGACTTCCAGTTCTGCAAGCTCCATTCATGGCAAGTGCCCTTACAGCTATATCATTTTGTAATCCTTTATTCCTTCTTTTTAGTGTACCTTTTCTACATTTAGCTATGTTTAGATACACAAATACTACTGTGTTACAATTGCCTACAGCACTCAGTGCTGTAACATGGTGGACAGTAACATACTGTATTCAGTACAGTAACAGGTTTGTAGCCTAGGAACAATAGGCTCTACCACAGAGCCTAGGTGTGTAGTAAGCTGTACCATCTAGGTTTGTGTGATGTTTACGCTTTCTGATGTTCATGCAGTGACGAAATTGCCTAACAACACATATTCCCAACATTAAGCAATGCCTGACTGTGCTGCAAAGAAAGAAAGAAAAAGCTCTCAAGTCAGAGAAGACACAAATTATAGATGACCAGTATCAGGAGTGAAAGAGAAGTCATTGGCATAGAGCCTACACACTTTATAAGAATAATGCAAAACTAGTCCCCACCTTCTACATTTCTACTACTTCATATGTATAAATTTGATACTTTAGATGAAATGGATAAACTAGAAGGCACAAAATTCCAAAGCTCTCTCAAAAAAAGATGATAATCTGAAAAGCACTATACCTTTTAAATAAATTTAACTTATATTTTAAAACGTTCTTATTGATGAATTTTATTAAACATTTAAAGAAGAAACAATACAAATTTTACACAAAATATTTCAGAACATTGATGCAGGAACCCTTTCCAACACATTTTATGAAGCCAGCATTACTCTGATACCAAAATCACAGACCAATATCTCTCGTGTATATTAACAAAATTCCTACTATATCATCATTATAAAGTGGGGTTATCCCAGGAATATCAAGTTGGCTCAATTTTTTTAAAAATCATCAATTTAATTTACTATGTCCATAAACTAATAGGAAAAACCATATGTTCATCTCCCTAGATGCAGAAAAAACATTTGACTAAATTGAATATTCATCAGTGATAGACTCTCTGCAAACTAGGAATACAAGAAAACTTCCTCAAGCTGATAAATTACATCTACAAAATATCTTCAGGTGAAATCATACTCAATCATAAAAGAAAGAATGCTTCCTTTTAAGATAGGAAATGAGACAAGGATGTCTGCAAAGGAATACAGATTGGAAAGAAAGGGAATAATTTTCCTTATACAAAAATGACTTGATTATTTACGTAGCAAATCATAAAGGATTTATGAAAAGGTATGTAAAATGAAAGTATCAGAATTTCTGTTTGTAGACAGAGCCTGTGGTAATACAACAAAAAGCAGGCATGCATATATAACAGTTTGTAGGTGAAAGAAACTTGATAGATATTTTCCCAAATTTGACTGCAATCCTAAATACTTGCATTGCATAACCAATAACAAGTTATGGAGCTGAAAATTTTCTGAACTCTCAATAGTGAAAAAGAATTTAAATCATTTAAAATTTTAGAAATGTCTTACTAGAAACAATCACAAAATCACAGAATATTTGAGCTACCCAGGAGTTTAGGAATCACTTCCTAGGCTATTTTACAAACGAAGAAACTCAGAGGTTAAGTAATTTGCCATAGGTCATCCTGCTAGTTAGTGGCAGATCTTGGTGTTTTGAGAAATCAATACTAGTACCTTATTTTTACTGTACCTTTTCCATATTTAGCTATGTTTAGAGGTACTTGTGTTATGATTGCCTACAGTATTCAGTGAAGTAACATACTGTATTCAGTACAGTAACAAGTTTATAGCCTAGGAACAATAGGCTATACTGTATTCACCCAAGTTTAGAACCAAATAAGGGACAGACTTAGGAGTCAGGCAGATAAAATGTTGACTTTCCTGGTGATAAGAATGTTTGGAGAAAAAGAAATCTTAGGCATGACACCAAGTGAGCATACTAATACTTCATTCCTGAATTAGGAATCTTACTTACCCAGTCATTAGGTAGGCAACTTCAGGTGTGTCTTTCCAGGTAAAAACCCCTATTACCTCATGGCAAAAGATAAACACAAAACATGCTCTCTGCCAGTAGGCTGATCCCAAATAGAAGAAGGTATTGAGTTGTACATACTTGATTCCTCCTTCTAAATTTATGAATCAGATTACAACCTCATCACCTGGGGTAGGGGCCTCTCTTCCTCCTCCCTCTCATTCACTACTCTATTCCCATCACCTAACATAGTGCTTGGAACATAATAGGTACTCAAAAAATATACACTGAATAAATGCATGGGTTGTAATTCCTTAAGTAATCTGCACACTCCAGTGATGAGTCAAATGGTACTTAGCCTTAAGAAATTTTAGAGAAACCAATATATAACCAAAAATAGTGAAATTATTCAATTATTTAACAAAATTCAAGCCCTGAGCTCACTCTTCCATGTATTTTCCAGTCATGAAGTTTTAAGTATATCATTTCTATCTTAGAGACACTTCATTGAACAAAGATGCTTCCATCTACCCTGCTCCCCATATAAATAAATGTGTTTGCAAAGGTTGGTGTGTGACAGGTGTACCTGGCTGTAGTCACAAACTGCCATTTGACTTCTGTTTACATTTGGTATTCATAGTTCTGTGATAATTTGCAGTCCTCTCTTCCTCATGAATGAAAAGGAAAAACTTGGCTTAAACTGGTCACCAAAAATTAATCATTGTATGTTCACTGCTTCTCTGGAGCAATATACTTTAAATAAAACTGAAGTATATATTGCATAGTCATGCATTGATAGTCTTTTTAAAAAGCTAACTTTTAAAACTAGATAAGCTACCAAAGCAGAAAAATATCTATGCTGGTCATAAAAGGAAATGGTATAATTTCCTTTTTGGCTATCATAAAGAAAACACATTAAACAGAACAATTTATTTGAAGATAAGAATAGGATTCTGTATCATCAGTCAAACACTCCTATATCTTTTCTCTATAAAATATGCTCAGACAACCTGAAGCAATATCTCACCTTTTCCCCCAGAAACTTCCCTCTTTAAAAAATACAAAAATTAACTATTTGCAGGTATGAAGGTTTGGTGGCAGGAAAGAAAGGATGGAGATATATACACCTCCAGACATATTGGAGAAAGAAATACTTTTGATTTTAACCAGTAGATTTTAACCTCTCTAGAAAATTAGCTTGCTTTGTTGGAAAGATAACCTTTATTATTTCAGCCAGTTTAAAAAATAGTCTTACATGAAATCTACAAATCAAATTGTAGTACAGTGTTTTTTTCTACCACCATGGAAGGTAAAGCTTCAGGGGTAGGAATTTAGATGAAAGTTATTTTGATGATACACAGGGTTGAGTAGATAGAAGCCAGGTCACTTTCATAACAATATGAGCTTCAAGGCTGACAGTAGTACAACTTGTGTTTGGGCCAACACGTACTGTCAGAACATACACGCAACCCTCACTGATGTTGCGTGTGAGTGAGTGAGGACATTGGTTGGACCTCTGTCAGCAAACAGATGTGATCCAGAGACACATGGGGAGCTGCAGCTATGGTTCATTAGGAAGGTGACATCCTTTACAGAGTCTCTTTTCTAACTCTAATCATGGTCTCAGGTTGATGTGGCCAAACATGGGACTTGGGAGTTTTAACAAAATCAAGCCTGTCTCAGATGTAGTGAAATCTCCCATCAGAAAGGATTAAAGTCATTCAGTGAGCAATTTCAAATACCCAAATTATCTTCAAAATGATTCCCTACGTTAACATGGTATTTCTGAAAATCTAAACCAATCTAAAATAAACCCAAATATTTTTGTTTAGCCAAGCCACCTCTCATTAGTTCAGAGCAATGACTCTACTCTGTTAGAAGGAGGCATGCTATTTGGTTTCCTGACCTTCTATTTCTATCCCAAATGTTGCATGCCATTCCTATTTTGAAAGATGTTACTCTGCCTTTGAAATCATTTTTCAAAACTTTTTGGCTTGTTTTGGAATAATTACAGATGTGCTGGGGGCCTTTACATCAGGTTTGAAGAATAAAATATTAAAATATTGTCTCTGAAATAGCTTTTTTTCATCTAATTTTTTTTTAAAAAAAGAGTTAAATGTTGATATGTTTTCAGTGTGTGGCCTCATCCAAATTTCACATCAAATTGTAGTCCCCAATGTTGGAGTTGGGGCCTGGTGGGAGGTGATTTGATCATGGGGGTGAATTTCCTCTTTGGTGGTGTTCTTGTGATAGTGAGTGAATTATCACGAGACCTGGTTTAAAAGTGTGTACACCGCCCCACCCGCCCTTCCTCCTGCTCTGGCCACATCTGGCAGTAAAGACATGCCTGCTTCCCCTTTACCTTCTGTCACGATTATAAGTTTCCTGAGGCCTCCCCAGAAGCAGATGCCTGTAGAGCCTACAAAACCATGAGCCAATTAAACCTGTCTTCTTTATAAATTACCCAACTCAGGTATTTCTTCATAGCCGTGTGAGAATGGACTAATACAAGTATGTTACTCAAAGTTTGGACACAATGTCAGTTTCTACTACTGAAAGAAGGATCACAATTTCTATATTACTTTACTTGAGAAAAATGCATTGAGCTCTAAGCATGTGCAGAGACCTATGATGGGTAAGGAAATAATGGCTAGAGTTTGGTTTGAACAGTTTAAACTTCCAAACCAAATTGTTCAAAGGTTGTAGATCCAAGAGAAAAATAGCCCGATCTTCCAATTTGATTTTCACCCTGTAGATACATAAATGTAATGCCCCTACTTCTACTATGACCTCAGGCAGAAATAATGACCACCCAATATGTGTTTTCCATGAGACAGTGGCTAAAAATGTGATCAGCATAACTGGCTGCTCGTGTGGTTCCAATCACTCATCACGTATTAAAAAGCAAAGTCTGTTACAGATTCGAAAGGCCAGGATTATATAGAACAGAATATGGTTTATACAGTGTTTAGATAACTCTGATGAAAACATAATGTCTGAACACAAAAGTAGCTGCATCTCTCCCATAATCAGAATCTGAAATTACAGTGAAGGTGAGGTTGATGGGCCCCCTTCCATTCAGCGTCCTAATGCTCATTTATCAGCATTGCCTTTATCAGTTTCCTTCCTGAGGTCTTTGGTTCTCTGCTTGGTTTTGTTTGAAATGCTATTTGCTTCCATAGTTTACGTGTTGTGTTTACTGCAGACTGTGAGCTTTACTGCCGGATGTGGCCTTTCAACCTTCTAGATTTGTGATGCACAACTATGCCTAGAAGGTAATAAGTGTTGAGCAAATCCAATAAATATGATAAATAAGTAAATAACTATTTTACTGTCTAAAAGATTTTTTTGGCAAGTAGGCTAAATGTTCTTTTCCACAAATTCTTATTTACTATTTTTGTGTCCTGCTTGGAACTATAGATCCTTCAGAGACAGTTTGGTTTAGACCCTAGCGCAATATTGTAACCTTCACAGTTTTTACATAAAGTCGACAACAAATTAATAAAGCCAGTGCAGAAATTTGGGGGAAGACAGTATATAGTCTTACCATACTTTTCATCTGCATAATCAAGCTATAAGAAGATATCTTACATATATGACATGCACACAAATTTATCTGCCATAATCACACAAACTTCTGAGTTAGAGTTTACAAATCCTACCCTATTTTAATTCTTTATGTTAATCGTCATTCTCCCATCTTTATTCATTTTTAAGTGAAAAAGTAAAGGAAAGAAATACAGAGATCATTAAAAATAAAATAAATTATAGAGGAGATAAAAAAAAATGCCTAAAAGTTACCTAAGTTACAAGATTTGTTGCTGTTTTTGCTGTTGGAAGCAACTGAAAACCCACCCAAAACTGGCTTAAACATAAAAAGGAAATTATTGGCTCATATATTTGAAAAGTCCAGAGAGCTGCTGGCTTCAACTATTGTTTGATGCAGAGACTCAAACATCTCTGGGCCTTATCTTCTGTCTTTCCATTTCTTGACTCCGCCTCCTTGGGCAACCTTACACTTCAAAGAAGCAGGATAACTTCAGCAAGTCTATACTTTTCATCCTCTTTGTTTTAAATCCAGGAGCTAAGAGCAAGACTCTTGCCCAGACATTTCAGCAAAAGTCTCATTTTCTTAAAATGGCTCTCATTGGGTCACATGCTGATCCAAGGGCCCATGGAATACAGCACCAATACTCCAATTTGCATAGGTTCTTCACCTCTAAGCAAGACAAAGACAAAACCTGTGGGCTGAGAGGAGAGGAGGAGTCATTCTTTAGAGGTAATCTTGATTTGGTTATCAGAAGAAGGGCAAACGAATGCTGAGCAGCAAACACAAGTCATATCTGCAACAACGCATCCTTCAAGTCGAGTATTGGAACCCCCCTTTCCAGTGAAGCATTTCTGAATATCCAGTCTTGAAGCACTCTACCCTGAACTCCCTAATATAATCATTGTCTCTGTCACTCCTTTAGCAATAACTTCTGCACAGCCTGTGATATTGTGCCCCAAGTTGTCATAAACTACTGGTTATACGTGTGCTCTTAGCTTTCCATGTGGGTCCTGGGTATTGTACCCAACCTCACATACTCATGGCCAGTCTTTCCAGTCCAGATACTGCTGCAGCAATCAGCCCTGTGTAGGGGTAACCAGGCAGCCCTTTGTCTCAGTTACATGAACTAACTCTCACTTCCTGCCCCAGTGCCTCTCTGCTGCCATCACCAGGGATCCCACTAAGCCATTCTGATGCCTGAGCCAATCCTGAAGTAAAATAGATCCTTGACCAAGGCGGGGCAGGAGCCACTGGATAAATACTCATCTTCACTATTTCTTGAGCCAAAAGATTCCAAGACACATTCTACATCTTCTCAGTGGATACCCAGGAGGATAGAGCTCCACTTGCCACAGCAGAAACCAGCTAGATCAGGACTATTCGATTGACTCTTCTTCAGTTCCTGTTTTAACTTCCAATACCCCACTCCTGCTCTTTGAAATCTGTTGCCCAAATGAACCACATGTTCTCAAGCCCTTCCCTCAGCTTCTTTTTTCAGAGGGATACTTAAGACAGACTAAAAGTTCCTTGTAGGCAACCTTACTGTCTCTAGTACAGTGAAGTTACCCAGGATATATTTGTTGACATGATTTGATTAAAATTAAAAAGGAGGCAATAAAAATGGCTACCAAAGTGCAACATGTATATTAGTGGACAGTATACCAGAAGGCACAGTTTTGAGGAGACACATGACTTTTAAAGTGCAAACATGGGAAGTTAGGCCCAGTAGCCAAAGAGAATTTCAAGTCAGCCCAACAGTAGAACTAGGAGTAGGTTACATCCTCAACATTCTATATGCCTTTAGTCATTATTCATTCTAGATACTCAATTACTCATTATTCCATTAACAGTAATTTTCTTTTTTTTTTTTTAAAAAAAGAATATATTTTTATTTCTCCTTTAAATGATCATTCTTTAGTTCTTCCTTCACATAGGATTTTTGAGCCAGGGCAATAGAGGATGAAGGAATGAATAAATGATTATTTCTTTAGCAAGATAATACATTTAAAATTAAGCTATGGACAGAAAGTGGATTTCTCTGAATTCTTTTCACATATTCTGGACTCAGTCAGAAGTTTCTTCTGTAAAGTGGGTAAGCTGCCACTCCATATCTGACAGCTAGATCACAAGGCTGCTGCCTTTAGGTAGAAGAATAAAATTATAAAGTAGGAGAAGGAATAAGTAGCCATTCCTTCTCTTAAAGAGTTCTGGGTTGCAGAGGGATAGATGCCGATCCATGCAGGGTATCAAGCACATGTCCTTCTTTTACTGTTTTGGAAGCACAGTGGTTTCAGAAAGGGCGTAAGCATGGAGCTGGGAAGGTAAACAAATAACCCATTCCATATGATAATAATAATAATAATAATAATAATGGCTATAGTTAATGAGCCAGGCACTGTGCTAAGTGCTTCATATATCTCTTTGCAATCAAACTTCATAAGAATACTCTTGTAAGTACTTTGTTTTAGTAGATAAGAAACTGAAACTTAGAGAAGGCAAGTGACTGGCTCAAGTTTGTATTCTGCATAAATGGCAGAAGTAGAATTTGAATGAATGTATATCCAAGTAAAGAGCCCACATCTTTAACCACCATGCTACAATGCCATTTTCAGTAACAGTTGATCTAGAATTGAGTTGCTTTGTGTGCCTAAAAGCTCTACTTTCTTGAATCCCGCCATCATGCTGCCACGAAAGAGATCCATCTATGATATAAACAGATTGCGTCACTCTTCCCTTTGGCTCACGCCTGTAATCCCAGCACTTTGGGAGGCCGAGGCAGGCAGAACACAACGTCAGGAGATCGACACCATCATGGCCAACATGGCGAAACCCCATCTCTACTAAAATACAAAAAATTAGCCAGGCATGGGAAGCTGAGGGAGGGGAATCACTTGAACCCAGTGATTCAATGCAGACATTGCAGTGAGCCAAGATCACACCACTGAATTCCAACCTGGCAACAGAGCAAGATTCCATCTCAAAAAAAAAAAAGTGTTAAATAGCTCCTTCTTACCTGCCTACCATATAAAGTCCAAAGTCAATATAGCATACACTGAGGGGAGGAATTACTAAGTAAAGTCATGGGATGAACACTTCTGCAGTGAGCAATTACTCCCCTTGTTGTCCAATTCCTTTTATTATTATTATTATACTTTAAGTTTTGGGATACATGTGCAGAACGTGCAGGTTTGTTACATAGGTGTACACGTGCCATAGTGGTTTTTTGCACCCATCAACCCATCATCCACATTAGGTATTTCTCCTAATGCTATCCCTCTGATAGACCCCGATGTATGATGTTCCCCTCTCTGTGTCCATGTGTTCTCATTGTTCAGCTCCCATTTATGAGTAAGAGCATGCGATGTTTGGTAAGCTGTTCCTGTGTTAGTTTGCTGAGTATGATGGTTTCCAGCTTCATCCATGTCCCTGCAAAGGGCATGAACTCATCCATTTTTATGGCTGCATAGTATTCCATGGTGTTTATGTGCCACATTTTCTTTTTTTAAATTTTATTATTATTATTAAACTTTAAGTTCTGAGATACATGTGCAGAACATGCAGGTTTGTTACATAGGTATACATGTGCCATCGTGGTTTGCTGCACCCATCAACCCATCATCTACATTAGGTATTTCTCCTAATGCTATCCTTCCTCTTGCCCCCGACCTCCTGACAGGCCCCAGGGTATGATGTTCCCCTCCCTGTGTCCATGTGTTCTCATTGTTCAACTCCCACTTATGAGTGAGAACATGAGGTGTTTCGTTTTCTGTTCTTGTGTTAGTTTGTTGAGAATAATTGTTTCCTGCTTCATCCATGTCCCTGCAATAAACATGAACTTTTCCTTTTTATGGCTGCATAGTATTTCATGGTATTTATGTGCCACATTTTCTTTATCCAGTCTATCATTGATGGGCATTTGGGTTGGTTCCAAGTCTTTGCTATTGTGAACAGTGCTGCAGTAGACATACGTGTGCATGTGTCTTTATAGTGGAGTGATTTATAATCCTTTGGGTATATACCCAGTAATGGGATTGCTGGGTCAAATGGTATTTTTGATTCTAGATCCTTGAAGAATTACCACACTGTCTTCCACAATAGTTGAACTAATTTACACTTCCATCAAGAGTGTAAAAGCATTCCTATTTCTCCACATCCTCTCCTGCATCTGTTGTTTCCTGACCTTTTAGTGATCGCCATTCTAACTGGCATGAGATGGTATCTCATTGTGGTTTTGATTTGCATTATCTCATTCTAATGACCTAGTGATGATGAACATTTTTTCATATGTTTGTTGTGCATAAATGTCTTCTTTTGAGAAGTGTCTGTTCATATCCTTTGCCCACTTTTTGATGGGGTTTTTTCTTGTAAATTTAAATTCTTTGTAGATTCTGGATATTAGCACTTTGTCAAATTGAATAGATTGCAAAAATTTTCTTCCATTCTGTAGGTTGCCTGTTTATACTGATGATAGTTTCTTTTGCTGTGCAGAAGATCTTTAGTTTAATTAGATACCATTTGTCAATGTTGGCTTTTGTTGCCATTGCTTTTGATGTTTTAGTCATGAAGATTTTGCCCATGCCTATGTCCTGAATGGTATTGTCTAGGTTTTCTTCTAGGGTTTGTATAGTTTTAGGATTTATGGTTAAGTCTTTAATCCATCTTCAGTTAATTTTTGTAAAAGATGTAAGGAAGGGGTCCAGTTTCAGTTTTCTGCATATGGCTAGCCAGTTTTCCCAACACCATTTATTAAATAGAGAATCCTTTCCCCATTGCTTGTTTTTGTCAGGTTTGTCAAGGAACAGATGGTGGTAGATGTGTGGGGTTATTTCTGAGGCCTCTGTTCTGTTTCATTGGTCTGTATATCTGCTTTGGTACCAGTACCATGCTGTTTTGGTTACTGTGGCATTGTAGCATAGATTCAAGTCAGGTAGCGTGATGCCTCCAGCTTTGTTCTTTTTGCTTAGGATTGTCTTGGCTATACAAGCTCTTTTTTGGTTCCATATGAAATTTAAAGCAGTTTTTTCTAATTCTGTGAAGAAAGTCAATGTTAGCTTGATGTGTATAGTAATGCACATATAAATTCCTCTGGGTATTATGACCATTTTCAGGATACTGATTCTATCCATGATCATGAAGTGTTTTCCCATTTGTCTGTGTCCTCTCTTATTTTCTTGAGCAGTGGTTTGCAGTTCTCCTTAAAGAGGTTCTTTACATCCCTTGTGAGTTGCATTCCTAGGTATTTTATTCTCTTTGTTGCAATTGTTAATGGGAGTTCACTCATTATTTGGATCTCTGACTGTTATTGGTGTATAGGAATGCTTGTGATTTTTGCACATTGAGTTTGTATCCTGAGACTTTACTGAAGTTACTTATCAGCTTAAGGAGATTTTGGGATGAGACAATGGGGTTTTCTAAATAACAATCATGTCATCGGCAAACAGAGACAATTTGATTATTTCTTTCTATTTGAATATGCTTTATTTCTTTCTCTTGTCTGATTGACCTGGCCAGAACTTCCAATACTAAGTTGAATAGGAGTGGTGAGAGAGGGCATCCTTGTCTTGTGCTGGTTTTCATAGGTAATGCTTCCAGCTATTTCCCATTCAGTATGATATTGGCTGTGGGTTTGTCATAAATAGCTCTTATTATTTTGAGATACGTTCCATCAATACTCAGTTTATTGAGAGTTTTTAGCATGAAAGGCTGTAGAATTTTATCAAAGGCCTTTTCTGTATCAATTGAGATAATCATGTGGTTTTTGTCATTGGTTCTGTTTATATGATGGATTACATTTATGGATTTGCATATGTTGAACCAGCCTTGCATCCCAGGAATGAAGCCAACTTGATCATGGTCAATAAGCTTTTTCTGGTGCTGCTGGATTTGGTTTGCCAGTATTTTATTGAGGATTTTTGCATCAATGTTCATTAGGGATATTGGCCTGAAATTTTCTTTTTTTGTTGTGTCTCTGCCAGGTTTTGGTATCAGGATGATGCTGGCCTCATAAAATGAGTTAGGGAAGAATCCTCTTTTTCTATTGTTTGGAATAGTTTCAGAAAGAATGGTACCAGCTCCTCTTTGTATATCTGGTAGAATTTGGCTGTGAATCCATCTGGTCCTGGATTCTTTTTGATTGGTAGGCTATTAATTACTGCCTCGATTTCAGGACTTGTTATTGGTCTATTCAGGGATTTGACTTCTTCCTGGTTTAGCCATGGGAGGGTGTATGTGTCCAGGAATTTATCAATTTCTTCTAGATTTTCTGGTTTATTTGCATAGATGTGTTTATAGTATTCTCTGATGGTAGTTTGTATTTCTGTGGGGTCAATGGTGATATCCCCTTTGTCATTTTTTTATTGTGTCTATTTGATTCTTCTCTCTTTTATTCTATATTAGTCTGGCTGGCAGTCTATCTATTTTGTCGATCTTTTAAAAAAGCCAGCTCCTGGATTTGTTGATTTTTTTTGAAGAGTTTTTCATGTCTCTGTCTCCTTCAGTTCTCCTCTCATCTTAGTTATTTCTTGTCTTCTGTTAGCTTTTGAATTTGTTTGCTCTTGCTTCTCTAGTTCTTTTAATTGGGATGTTAGAGTGTTGGTTTTAGATCTTTTCTGTTTTTTCCTGTGGGCATTTAGTGCTATAAATTTCTCTCTAAACACAGCTTTAGCTGTGTCCCAGAGATTCTGGTACATTGTGTCTTTGTTCTCACTGGTTTCAAAGAACTTCTTGATTTCTGCCTTCATTTCATTATTTACCCAGTAGTCATTCAGGAGCAGGTTGTTCAGTTTCCATGTAGTTGTGCAGTTTTGAGTGAGTTTCTTTACCCTTACTTCTAATTTGATTGCACTGTGGTCTGCGAGACTGTTATGATTTCTGTTCTTTTGCATTTGCCAAGGAGTATTTTACTTCCAATTATATGGTCAATTTTAGAATAGGTGCTATGTGGTGCTGAGAAGAATGTATATTCTGTTGATTTAGGGTGGAGATTTTGTAGATGTCTATTAGGTCTGCTTGGTCCAGAGCTGAGTTCAAGTCCTGAATATCTTTGTTAATTTTTTGTCTCATTGATCTGTCTAATATTAACAGTGGGGTGTTAAAGTCTCCCACTATTATTGTGTGGGAGTCTAAGTCTCTTGGTAGGTCTCTAAGAACTTGCTTTATGGATCTGGGTGCTCCTGCATTGGGTGCATATATATTTAGGATAGTTAGCTCTTCTTTTTGCATTGATCCCTTTACCATTATGTAATGACCTTCTTTGTCTTTTTTCATCTTTGTTGGTTCAAAGTTTGTTTTATCAGAGACTAGGATTGCAACCCCTTATTTTTTTTTTTTTTTTTTTTGCTCTCTATTTGCTTGGTAAATCTTCCTCTATCCGCTTATTTTGAGTCTATGTGTGTCTTTGCACATGAGATGGGTCTCCTGAATGCAGCACACCAATGGATCTTGACTCTTTATCCAATTTGCCAGTCTGTCTTTTGATTGGGGCATTTAGGCCACTTACATTTAAGTTTAATATTGTTCTGTGTGAATTAATTCTGCCATTTTGATGCTAGCTCATTGTTTTGCCCATTAGTTGATGCAGTTTCTTCATAGTGTTGATGGTCTTTACAATTTGGTATGTTTCTGCAGTGGCTGGTATTAGTTTTTCATTTTCATATTTAATGCCTCCTTCAGGAGCTCTTGTCAGGCAAGCCTGGTAGTGACAAAATCTCTCAGCATTTGCTTGTCTGTAAAGGATTTTATTTCTCCTTCACTTATGAAACTTAGTTTGGCTGGATATGAAATTCTGGGTTGAAAATTCTTTTCTTTAAGAATGTTGAATATTAGCCCCCACTCTCTTCTGGCATGTAGCATTTCTGCCAAGAGATCCGCTGTTAGTCTGATGGGCTTCCCTTTGTGGGTAACCTGACCTTTCTCTCTGGCTGCCCTTAACATTTATTCCTTCATTTCAACCTTGGTGAATGTGATGATTATGTGTCTTGGGGTTGCTCTTCTCAAGGAGTATTGTTATGGTTTTCTCTGTATTTTCTAAATTTGAATGTTGGCCAGTCTTGCTAGGATGGGGAAGTTCTCCTGGATATTATCCTGAAGAGTGTTTTCCAACTTGGTTCCATTCTCCTTGTCACTTTCAGGTACACCAATCAAATGTAGGTTGGGTCTCTTTACATAATCCAGTATTTCTTGGAGGCTTTGTTTGTTCTTTTTTATTCTTTTTTCTCTTTTCTTCATGCTTTATTTCATCAAGTTGATCTTCAATCTCTGATATCCTTTCTTCTGCTTGATTGATTCAGTTATTGATACTTGTGTATGCTTCATGAAGTTCTCATGCTGTGTTTTTCAGCTCCATCAGATCATTTATGTTCTTCTCTAAACTGGCTATTCTAGTTAGTAATTCCTCCAATCTTTTTTTCAAGGTTCTTAGCTTCCTTGCTTTGGGTTAGAACATGCTCCTTTAGCTTGGATGAGTTTGTTATAACCTGCCTTCCGAAACCTACTTCTGTCAATTTGTCAAACTTATTCTCTGTCTAGTTTTGTTACTTGCTGATAAGGAGTTGTGATCCTTTGGAGGAGAACAGGCATTCTGGTTTTTGGAATTTTCAGCATTTTTGTGCTGTTTTTTTCTCATCTTCATGGATTTATCTACCTTTGGTCTTTGATGTTGGTGACCTTTAGATGTGGCTGTTGTGTGAATGTCCTTTTAGTTGATGTTGATGCTATTCTTTTCTATTTGCAGTTTTTCCTTCTAGGCCCCTCTGCTGTAGGTCTGCTAGAGTTTGCTGGAGGTCCATTCCAGACCCTACTTGTCTGGGTATCACCAGCCGAGGTGATGCTGCAGAACAGCAAAGATTGCTGCTTTCTCCTTCCTCTGGAAGCTTCGTCCCAGAGGGGCACCCACCAGATGCCAGCCAGAATGCTCCTGTATAAGGTGTCTGTCGACCCCTGCTGGGAGGTGTCTTCCACTCAGGAGGCACAGGGGTCAGGAACTCATTTGAGGAGGCTGTCTATCCCTTAGCAGAGCTCAAGCGCTGTGCTGGGAGATCTGCTGCTCTCTTCAGAGCCAGGAACATTTAAGTCTGCTTAAGATGCTCCCACAGCCACCCCTTCCCCCAGGTGCTCTGTCCCAGGGAGATGGGAATTCAATCTATAAGCCCCTGACTGGGACTGCTGCCTTACTTTCAGAGATGCCCTGCCCAGAGAGGAGAAATCTAGAGGAGCAGTCTGGTTATAGCAGCTTTGCCAAGCTGCAGTGGGCCCCACCCAGTTCAAACTTCCTGGTGGCTTTGTTGATACTGTGAGGGGAAAACCACCTACTCAAGCCTCAGTAATGGCAGACTCCTCTCCCCCCACCAAGCTCGAGTGTCCCAGGTTGACTTCAGACTGCTGTGCTGGCAGCAAGAATTTCAAGCCAGTGATTCTTAGCTTGCTGGACTCTGTGAGGGTGGAATCTGCTGAGCAAGAACCACTTGACTCCCTGACTTCAGCTCCCTTTCCAGGGGAATGAATGGTTCTGCCTCGCTGATGTTCCAGGCACCACAGGGGTATGAAAAAACTCCTGCAGCTAGCTTGGTGTCTTCCCAAATGGCCACCCCGTTTTGTACTTGAAACCTAGGGCCCTGGTGGCATAGGCACTCAAGGGAATCTCCTGATTTGCGGGTTGTGAAGACCATGGGAAAAGTGTATTATCTGGGCCAGAGTACACGGTTCCTCATGGCACAGTCCCTTGCGGCTTCCCTTGGCTAGAGGAGGGAGTTCCCCAACCCCTTGCCCTTCCCAGGTGAGGCATCACCCCACCCTGCTTCAGCTTGCCCTCTGTGGGCTGCACCCACTGTCTAACCAGTCCCAGTGAAATGAGCTAGGTATCCCAGTTGGAAGTGCAGAAATCACTCGCCTTCTGCATTGATCTCGCTGGGAGCTGCAGACCTTCAAAGCCCATTAACAGTAATTTTCTAAGTGAATTAAAATTTTTACATTTTCAGGGCAATAAATATTTTAATCTCAAATCCTTGAGATTTTCCTTCTTGACTTAGGGTCAGTAAGTTATGAAAATATTTGTCTCTTGGTCAAAATAAATGTAAGGGTTGATGAGTCTGTATAAGGTTGAGCAATATTCCCAAGCTTGTAGCCTCATGCTTTGATTCTTAAATTGCTCCTAAGTGCTACTTGACCTTTGCAATGATTATTCTTCCCAGCTGCTGTTGGGCAAAGGAGAATGAGTAACACTTAGAGAAAACAAGATCAATAGATAACTACTCTAAATCACACACAAAGCCCACTGCCATGCTTGGAATATACATCGTGGAAAAGAAGCCCTCTCTGAAGACCACCATTGGGTCCTCAACACAGTAATCTTAATGGTTTAGACTGCGTTAGCAAAATAAACAAAAATTATTTCCTGCATTACCACAAAGCTATTCATCTTTGTGTTATTTTTTTTTTATAATGACAAGCTTGTCTGGAAGAGCAAAGCTATCTAACCCTTTCTTAGGAATAGAAAGAAAGGCCAACAGATATAAAGTCTAACCATTCAGATTAAGGCTCATTGATGCCCCAGTACAAGTATAATACAGTGCAAATTAGCATTTATTGAGGACCTCTGATATGCTTAGATTCTCTACGTAGTGTAGTAGGCAGAATAATCACCCACCATTCTGCAAAGTTCTAATCCCTGGAACCTTTAAATATTTCCTTATATGGAAAAAGATCCTTGCAGATGGATCTTGAGAGGGTGAGATTATCCTAGATTATCCAGGTGGGCCCTAGATGTAATCACAAGTGTCCTCATAAGAGAGAGGCTGTGGTGGGTTACACTGAAGAAGATGAGAAGATTATGTGGCCATGTAAGCAGAGATTGCAATGATGGAGCCACAAGCCAAAAACTGCCAACAGCTACCACGAGCTAGAGGAGACAAGAAACTGATTCTTCTCCAGACCCTCTAGAGGGAATGCAGCCTGCCTGACACCTTGATTTCAACCCACTGATACTATTTTCAGACTTCTGAACCCCAAGACTATAAGAGAATAAACGTCTGTGGCATGACGCCACTGAGTTTGTGTTCATTTTTATAGCAGTCACAGGAAACTAATCCGCATACCTTATTTCATTTAATCCTCATGACAAGTGTTTGGGGGTAACTCTCATTTCCCATTTAAAGATGAGGAAGCAAAGGATCAGAATAAGTGTCCTAAGTCACTGGAAAATTAGTAGAAAAGTGAAGTTCAGGGAAATTCCAAAGCCCAACCTCTTTTCTCATAGCCTGTGCTCCAGCCACACCGACCTACTCAGATGTCTTTTCACATCTCCCTGCTCCCCACGTTCTGCTCCAAGCCACACACCTTCTCATACTTGACCTTCAGGACAAGTATGGGTCACTCCACTTTCTTTCCTCGTTTCCCATCCCTGGGTCGGGAGTCTCATTTACATGCTCCTTTGCTCTGGTCTCATACATACAATTGTCCTTTGGCTGGTTGTCCTTTGGCTGGTGTCTCCCTCACTAGACTAGGAGAGCCTCTGCCTCAGGGACCATGCCTTTATCTTTGCTCTCTAAGTCTACTCGGTGTCTGGTACACAGTCTGTGCTAAAAGAATGTTTGTTGAATGAATGGCTTATTCTGTGTTAATTCCTAAATAAAGACAGGAATAAATAAGTTAACATTCTTGAGAGTGAGGGACTTTGGAGTCTCATGTTTGAACAAGATGAGATGCAAGATGGGGAGCCATCCCTTTTCATTTCTCTATGCTGCCTTATTTTCTTCGTAGGTAAATAGGTATAGTAATGATATCTACTTTGTAGAGTTAGTACGACAATTAAATAAGTTAACATATGTAATGGGCTTAGAACAATGACTAGCACAGGATAAGAGCTATGCAAATTTCCTCTACTTTTAATTTTTATCACCTCTCTATTGCTTATAAAGAAGAAACGCTTTTTTGAAAGGAAATGAATAAATGGTCTAAGAAGTTTTGAAGCTGCAATCGATTTTTATAATATTATTTGGTAAAAAACAGTACCAATCTCAAGAAGAAGAAAAACTTAACCCTGAAATGGCTATTTAGCTCAGCATCAGTAGTAAGATAAAACTGGAAAGGTCAGTGCCTATGCAGACGTTCACTCAAACTGAAAATAGAAAGACTAGCATTTTGGAAATACAAAGATACACCACTCCCTTGGAATGTCACTGGGGATTTTCCATAGTGGTATATTAGTGTTTCTGAAATGAAAAGAACCTTGTTGACTCTGAATCTTGATGTTGCATTAATGTTTCAATACTTTGATATTTCTAGATTAGCCCCTGCCAGGAACTGAATCTACCGCTTTGCTTCTCACTGATGAAAAAATTGGTCTAATTTGAAACACGTGGAGAAGAAAGCTCAACTCTTCAGTTTGTATGTGTGAGACCTGAAGTTGTCTTTAATTGGTTAGAAAGTTTTTATATCATGAGTGAAAAACAAGTCTTTTCAGGAGATACATAGATGAAATAATAAACACACTAGAGACTTTTGAGGCTTTTTTGTTTTATCTTCATTTCTGGTCTCACAAAGTAAACACAAGATTTTTTCACGATGAACACATATGTCAGGGCACAAGGAGGTATGGCTCAAGACCTAGGATGCAGAGACCATTGCTGAACTTAAGTAAACAAAAACTCCATTGTAATTCCTTGACATTGCTAACTTGGAAGCAAGTGACACTGGTATAGTCTTGTAGTTTTGCGGCTATCCCTTAAGGGTTGCCCGTGGTTTCAGATAAAACATTAGTTGCACTAAAGGGAAAATATTAGCTCATTTCATCCTCAGATAGGCTTATTATGCACCAAACTCCTGTACCAGGAGCTTAAAAATGTCTCTGTATTTTTATTTAAGAGGTTTTGTTTTGTTTTGTTTTGTTTTTTTGGTTGGCTGAAATATATTATGACTATAGAGTCTGAGGCACATGGTCAGATCAGAAAGGACTAAATCATTGGGTCTTTCTAGTATACAGGTTGTCTCCACAGTCATTGTCAAAGGGAAGGGACCAGAAACAGCCACTGATCTCTTCCCGTAATGAACTATAACTGATGTAGAGGTAAGATGCTGATGACAGGCTGGAGGAAGAAAACGAATAGTTAGGATTGGAACAGGACAGGAGAGTGGTAGCAATCTGAATGGAATGGTATATAGACTCAGGAGCAATTTAGAGGAAATACTGACAAGATTTGCAAACTGACTGGATAAATCAAGTATGAAGGTTCAGTTAGAGAGATGAGTTACAGATGACAGGCTTCCAGGTGGAAAAAAAGTGGGTGGGTGGTGATGACATGGATGAATAGAGGAAGCTCAAGAGATGAACAAGGGGAAGGTAAATATCATGGGAAACAGGAGATAGAATTTGCTTCTGAAGATGTTGGAGTTAAGGTGTTTAAAGATAGCTCTCGAGTGTGGAGGCAGATACCAAGCAAATAGGGGGAAATTCAGAACTGAGGCTGGAAAGAAGCCATAGCTTAAGATTTTTTTTTTCTCAGTAATATTTAGAATTTTTTATAGGACTGGCTGTACATTAAACAGTCTTTTCTCACCATTTTCACACTTCACTCACACAACGGCTCCACAAATATAAGCAAGATGCATTTTATTATTTTTATTTCATATAAAAGGAAACCGAAGTTCAGAGAGGTTAAACAATTTGTCCCAAAACCCTAAGCCAGACCAGATCTATAACTTTTGAAATTTATGCTGATAATTTCCTAGATGCTGCGCACTGGGAAACCGAAGTCCCACATTTATTGCTTGAAATATAGATCGCACCTATTGCAGAAAGGTGGTGCACAGAGCTATGCATACTGATAAATTTCCTTGGGGACTGTCTAGGAGCCAGGGCAGGAAAAGAGGGATGAAATGGTTAGAGAGGGAAGAGTAGACACAGGAAGGAACTAGTCACAGAAGGAAAAGAAACAAGAAACTCAAAGACCAAGGGATAAAGGGCTGTCGACAGTATCAAAGATTGTTTCCTCCCCAGTTCCCTTCCACTTCCCATGCCAGTCTCATCCAGAGTGGGCACAGATGAGTTCTTTCACAATTAGATGCACAAGTACTCCTGCACGTTACACTAAATACCTCTGCTGATGTGGATAGAGCAAATGTGTGTTTCCAACTTCAGCTCCTTTCCCACAGCCTCAAAGATTTAGCTTGAGGGTTACTGGAATATTTTTAGCCCTACCTCCCAGCGATAAAGCCATCAGTAAATTTCACAAGATTCCATATGTAACTTTTAGTCATAGATCCATATGTAATAACATACTTTTAGATGTAGTTCACATCGGAGAGGCCACGTCTACACAACAACAAACAGATGTTTTGGCAAAGAGAAGAGTCTTCCTATGTTTATGAGTAGCAGTACCTCATGGTAAGAAGCAGTTCCTAATCTTCCCTCATCTTTGTTTTCAGTTTTATTTCAAAGTGTTTGTTTCTGATACAGAGAGGTAAGTAAGTGGTCTTATTTCTCTTTTTCTACTTTATTCTTCTTTTCTGTCACAGCTCCTAGATAGTCCCCAAGGGAAATTTATCAATGTGCGTAGATTTGTGTGTCACCTTTCCCAAAAGATCCAAAAGGTAAATAAGAGGCTTTCAAAAAGCCAGGTTTCCTTTTAAAGTAGGCAAACAACATGCAAAAGGAAAGCAAAATGAATTGAGTCAAACAATTTAATAAATTCCATATGATGAATATTTAGTGGTTTCTGTGTATAGAGCACTACACTAGGTACTCCAGGGATAAAAACATCTAAAAACATATCCGTCAAAGATTGTAGCTTTGATAGAGATAATAGCGCCCATGAAACATTCTGTTGGCTCTCCTGAATTTCTCAGCCCCTTTGGATTTAAGCAAGGCCAGGTGGCAAGTTCTGTCAATGATCTGTGGGTGGAAGGCCAAAATACAGCTGGCTTTTTACCTCTCTGTCCCTTCTCCCCTTCCTTGACACTCAAGAAGGCTATTTTAGATGGTCACGTGCCACAGTGAGAGAGCCTGTAGTGCCTGGAATCCTGAGTACCTGGATCAGATCTTTCCACTGTCTCATGTCAGACATATGGTGTTACAAATCTTTTTTTTTCTTTTTTTCAGTTAAGCACCCAGCTGAGGTCTAAGAAGGGTCTGAAATCTAGTCTGTACTCTGCTCTCCAAGCTCCATACCCTTGTGCAGAGCTATAACTGCCAGAGAAGGGGTGCCTTTGTCAAATTTGCACAAAGAATCTTCAAAGGCTATGGTTGGCCCCAGTAGAAAACAAATATTTTACTTCAGTGAAATCCTCACAGCATCTACAGATTACCAAACACAAACTGGTGGGTAGAGAGGGGTCTTCAGAAAGTGCCTCAAAAAAATAATGGCCATCTTAATTTGAAATCGCTTGTGAAGAAAAGTTTGAAATTTCTTCTGAAGAGTTAAAAAAAAAAGCTATAAAAAAGTGGATGTAAAACACAAAGCAGATGACAAAGCACTACAAAAGTAGTGGGTTTTTTTTCTTTTTACTCATCTCTAAGACACAGAAGACAGATAAAAGCGTTCAGTTTCTATGGAAAAAGCAAACTCAAAATATTGTGTGATAATATGAAACATGTTTCTGTGCATCTCACATCTACAAAGTATATCTGACCACTGGAATCATAAATTATTAAGGCAATTAAAGGATTTGCCACCTAACATGATATTACCATATGATTAGAAAAAGCCTGTGTAGGCTGGGTGCAGTGGCTCACGCCTGCAATCCCAGCACTTTGGGAGGCCAAGGCGGGAGGATTGCCTGAGCTCAGGAGTTTGAGACCAGCCTGGGCAACATGGTGAAACCCTGTCTGTACTAAAAATACAAAAAAATTAGCCGGGCATGGCAGCATGCTCCTGTAGTCCCAGCTACTTGGGAGGCTGAGGCAGGAGAATTGCAAGAACCCGGGAGGTGGAGGTTGCAGTGAGCCAAGATAGGTAGCACCACTGCACTCCAGCCTGGGTGACAGAGCGAGACTCCATCTCGAAAAAAAAAAAGCCTATGTAAGCTTTCTTGCCAACTCCAAGTCATCATCAACATATGAGTTTATTCTCTTTTTACGTCACTGTTCCTGGAAATAAACTATTTTCTCATTGATATGCTAGAGAAATTATGGTTTTCTGTGAATTTTCTCTTCTCTCTTTTTCTCCTTTTCTCTCTTCCGTGAACAGTGATGGAGGCAAGGACCTCTTTCCTGCTACTTGTCCGGCATTTCCCTGCATGCAAAAAAAAGGGGATTGATGCAGATATAGTAACACAACATTTACTGGAGAAATAAGTTATTCCAGCCGGGCACAGAGGCTCACGCCTGTAATCCCAACACTTTGGGAGGCTGAGGCAGGTGGATTACCTGAGGCTGGGAGTTCAAGACCAACCTGACCAACATGAAGAAACCCTGTCTCTACTAAAAAAAAAAAATACAAAATTAGCTGGGCATGGCGGCACATGCCTGTAATCCCAGCTACTCAGGAGGCTGAGGCAGGACAATCGCTTGAATCGGGGAGGCAGAGGTTGTGGTGGGCCGAGATAGCACCATTTCATTCTAACCTGGGCAACAAGAGTGAAACTCTGTCTCAAAAAAAAAAAAAGAAAAGAAAGAAAGAAAGAAATTATTCTTACTTAGCAGATGTAATAAAGGTCATATATTTTTAAATGTTGTCTTTTGTACATGATAAAACTCAATAGGTGAATGATTTCTATTTGTCATTTAATTTCTCCATTCCTACGCTATTCTCTCACCAGCTTTCCATGCCACTTGGGCAACATGCTTCTATTACAACCCAGCCCACTAACAAGCCTGAGCCAAAGATTTATGTAAAAATCACCCTCAAATATTTTCCTGGCATGCAAGTTTTCATTGGCATTTTTATCTGTATTTAATAAATATTCCCTTTTTATTCTCTTTATATGGATATATTTGTGGCTATCACAACTATATGTATTGTAACTAGAGAATTGAAACTAAGTTGATAATGATCAAGACTGTCTTTAAGTATACTATGTCAATATTTCCAAATGTTCTAAAAACAAAGATGAATGTACACTTCAAAGCAATTTACGATTTTTAAATTATGAAATATTTGAACTAAGGACAGACTGCTGATTAATGAATGTTTATAAGTAGTCTGAACTGCAAAGGCAATAAAAATACAAATAAATGAGTTGATGCAAACTGGATATTTTAAGGAAATACACTTTATCCTGTTGAGTACAATTTCTTCTTGAATATCAAAGGCACTGGGACTAAAAACAGACACTTAAAGTCCACACTTGAAGTTGTCGATGAAAAGAGTCAGACTCTGTAAACTATTTTAAGAGATTCATTCTGAGTCAAATATGAGTGACTATGGCCCATGACACCCTCAGGAGGTCTTGAGAACGTGTATCCAAGGTGGTTGAGGTACACCTTGGTTTTACATATTTTAGGGAGGCATGAGACATCAATCAAATACATTTAAGAAATACATTTGTTTGGTTCAGAAAGGTGGGACAACGCAAAGCTGGAGCTTCCAGGCTATAGGTAAAGTTAAACATTTTCTGGTTGACAATTGGTTGAGTTTATCTGAAGACCCGAAATTAATAGAAAGGAAATGTTCAGATAAATATAAAGGATTGTGGAGAATATGTTTTATTGTGCAGAGGAAGCTCTGGGAAAACTCAAAGCAGGGGCTTCCAGGGTATAAGTAAATTTAAACATGTTCTAGTTGGCAATTGGTTGAGTTTATCTGAATACCTGAAATCAATAGAAAGGAAATGTTGAGGTTAAGTAAAGGATTGTGGAGAATAAGTTTTATTCTGCCGAGGAAGCTCTCAGACAGCAGACTTCAGAGAGAGCAGGTTGTAAAATATTTCTTATCTGACTTAAAAGGGTGCCTGGCTCTTAGCTGATTACCCCCTGGGTCTGAAAAGGAAAGAGGTAAAACAAAGAGGAAAGGAGATTCTCTATAGAATGTGGATTTTTCCCACAAGAGGCTTTACAGGGCAAATTCAAGGTATGGCAAGGAAATATATTTTGGGATAAAACATTTTGACTTTCCTCTCGTTATTCCAGAGTCAGATTAGAAAGTAAGTCACGATATACAGAATTAAATAAAACCCATCTGATGAGAATTTATGGTTTGTAGGGCATGTCTCCCCAGATCCCTTAGATAGGAATTTGGGCAAGATAAAAAAAAAATTAGAGCTTAGTCCTCAAAGTAAAGTGAAGAAAATAATTCAGAGCAAAACCTGCTGCAGAGAAAGCATGAAAGCAAATAATCTGACTTAATTTTGTATTCTAAGTTCTTATTTTGCTTAGGATAGTCTTGTAGTTGATTATAAATCTGTGTTGGGGGCTATTTTAAATGACTAAATATATTGTAAGCATACTAATGTTCAGAATATGCTTGAAATAAAATTTTAGAAAGTTTCATAGTACTTCAAAGTGTAACATAAAGTAATTTTTATTCATGAATATGCATTTAGAGTTAATAAAATAAGGAAAAGCATTAATAAAAGATTTGACATTTGCAAAGACACTAAGTGTAATTATGAAGCAAAGATTGAGATTATTTTGAAGTCAAAATAAATGTCTTGGTTTTTGAAACATAAAGATTACTATTAAAGAAGTTTCTGTGTAGATCATTTCAAAAGAAGCACCGAAAAGAAAAACATTATTTAGTTTGGGATTCCCTAAGGAAATTAAAAAATATATACTGGAGATTATGTAAATCAGAATTTGTGAATTTTTTTTTGAGTTATTCAAATGTAACTGTAATACTGGGACTGTTGATGAGAGAATCTCAGAGAATGAGAAGAGGGAGAAAGAGATTTAAAAAAAAAAAAGAGCAAAGAAATAAGTAGTCCTCACCCAGCCAGTTCATGGAGTCTTTGTGTTTCACTGAGTCCAGATCCAAAAAATTCTGTTGCTTGTCCTATCAAATTCACAAAGGCTCAGCTCCTCAAGACCTAAAGCAGACGTATCACCCTTGTGACAGATCCTGAACAGCTTGTGCTTCCTGAGACTGGGATCCGGAATGCTTCCAGAGTAGCATTTTTTTTTTTTTTGAGACGGAGTCTGGCTCTGTCACCCAGACTGGAGTGCAATGGTGATCTTGCTCACTGCAACCTCTGCCTCCCAGGTTTAAGCAATTCTCCTTCAGCCTCCCGAGTAGCTGGGATTATGGGCACCTGCCGCCACACCCATCTAGGGTTTTTTTTGTTTGTTTGTTTGTTTGTTTGTTTGAGAGAGGGTCTCTCCTTGTCATCCAGGCTAGAGTGCAATGGCGTGATCTCAGCTCACTGCAATCTCTGCCTTCCGGGTTCAAGCAATCCTCCTGCCTCAGCCTCCCAAGTAGCTAGGATTACAGGTGCATGCCACCAGGCCAGGCTAATTTTTGTTTTTTTGATAGAGACAGGATTTCGCCATGTTGCTCAGGCTGGCATCGAACTCCTGGGCTCTAGTGATCCGCCCACTCAGCCTCCCAAAGTGTTGGGATTACAGGTGTGAGCCGCCATTCCCAGTCCTTCTATTGTTAGTAGAGACAGGGTTTCAACATGTTGGCCAGGCTAGTCTCAAACTCCTGACCTCAAGTCCACTCACCTCAGCCTCCCAAAGTGCTGGGATTATAGGCATGAGACACCACGCCTGGCCTCCAGAGTAGCTTTTATAGGCTTCGTTTTGCTTTTCTTACCAGCCTTGATATGGGTATTGGTATTAGGTGACAGAATTCCTAGACTGGCTAATTATGATTTTACAAAAGAGTTGACATGTATGCTGTTGGCATCCCAGTTTGTACTGGTTTGCACATTCTACTTGCAGCTTAGAAGCAAGAGAGAAAGAAAGAGACTTAAAATTCATTCAAGTGACTGAAAATAAAATGAAGTCCATTCCACCTAAATATCTACTATATTCACTGATATGGTTTGGCTCTGTGTTCCCACCCAAATCTCACCATGATAATCACCGCATGTCAAGGGCGGGACCAGATGAAGGCAATTGGATCATGGGGGAGGTTTCCCTCACGCTGTTTTTGTGATAATGAGTGAGTCTCAAGAGATCTGGTGGTTTTATAAGCATCTGGCATTTCCCCTGCTTGCATTCATTCTCTCTCCTGCTGCCCTGTAAAGAGGTGCCTTCATGATTGTAATTTTCCTGAGGCCTCCCCAGCAATGTGGAACTGAGTCAATTAAGCCTCTTTCCTTTATAAACTACCCAGTCTTGAGCAGTTCCTTATAGCAGCATGAGAATGAACAAATACATTTATAAACCACTTACAAATGGATTTATCAATTGATTGCTTGAAACTAACAGCTGTGTTCTATGTCATTTGTGGTGGTGACTAAAATGTACCACCTGGATGCCTCTTTAGTGAGGTAACTGTTGCCTCAGCTACTGGGGTTGGTCAGAAGACAACTAGTGCTGTCATTCCCTTGGGAGACTGTTTCATTTGCAAAAAGTCTTCTCAGCCAAGGTCATGCCATTTCTGGAGCAGCTGACAGCTAATAACTTCTTGATGCAGGAGCACAAAGGCTTGGCCATCTTGGCCTGATGAGGAACATCTCTCAAGGACCTTTCTGGCTTTAAAGTTCCTCAGGCCTACATGACAGCTTGACTTGTCCCTTGGGTAAGTGCTGATTCCAACATAGTCCTTAGTAAATATCCACACACTAAACTCAGTCCCAGAGTCTCCTTTCAGGAGAACTGAACATGTATTCATATTAGGTTCACATTTAGGTGTGCTTTCCTTTGTCTTACTGAAGCAGACAACATGAAAAAATGTATGTCTTAGTAAGGGGCAGCTCACGCTTCTCTATGAAAATTATCCAACATTGTCAAACTCGTTGGCCGCTTCAGTCTCTCAGTGTCTCTATTTTGTACTTCTGCTAGAATAATGTGACAGAGAAAGTCATTACTGTGGTTAACTTAGTTAAAGTGGGAGAGGAAATGGAGATGCCTTTATAACTACCAATATAATAAAAGTCTTTTAAGTATTTTAACATAATAGAGAAAGAAAGTAATCTCTCTGATCTGCATGAAAAGCTGTGCTGGAGAGTTTTTATATGGCCACATTCTCCAAGTCAGGCTCTACTGATTAAAAAATAATAATAATAAATGTGTTAATGAGCCTAAATCCGCTGTTCTGCGAATCTGAGCTAATTAGGTGACAAACACAAGTTTGTATGCACCAAGAGAAAGAGAGAGAAACAGAGAGAAGGGAAGAAAGAAAGGAAAGAAGGAAAGAAAGGATAGAGGAAAGGAAGAGGGAGGGAAAGAAGAAAAGAAAAATGGTAGGGGTAATAAAGAAAACACCGAAAGTTCTGATACCCTCAAAATTTCAAAAGAAATCATAACCCCAAATGCCTAAACAATCAGGGAGCCGGTGTAAATGTATGACATGGGCTGAGTGTATGACCGACAGTGAATGTCAGGGACTGTGGCAAAGTAGAAATTGACTACCTCATCCAAAAGGAGCAGCCACTTTTTACCTCCAGCCCTCTGTTTCCTTGGAACAAAATAGAAATAGTATTCCCAGGTTTTTCAATTTTGTTAAGCAAGACATCAACTCACAATTTTTATAAGGTTTTTTGGCTTACAAAATATTCTGAAATCCACACCATGTGCCTTTGCAGGCCAGATGTTGCCCTGGAGCTGTAGTTTGCAAATTCTTTCAGAATACTGATTATAATATACTGGTGACCTTTTGATCACGTTTCTTAAGATAAATGCAAATCAATCTTTGTGAATGTTACCATATTTTAAATCACAAAAATTTCACTATTCAATGTAAGCTCCTTAAAGATTTACCGGTTTGGTAAGATTTTTTTTTTAAAGTAAAGTGTCTTCCTGCTGTAGTGGGATTACTTGTGGATCCCTTGGAGAGACCAATCAGAAAAGAAGTAGTTACATTACTAATGTGATGACATATAATGCAAAATCCATATGGTGTGCAGAGGGGCAAATTAAAGGGGCATTCAATAAAACAGAGTTTACCTTATGTGCAACATTTCTTTCCTTTTATATTTCTAGATGTAACATCACTTCCAAAACATCATTTACAGTAACTCATTAGTCTAGCTAAAACCAAAAAGCATAATCTATTTTTAAATTGAGATATAATTTGCATAACCATAAGATTCATCCTGTTACAGCGTACAATTCAGTGTTTTAGTGTAAGGTCTTTTAGGCTGACTGACGGCACCATGGCTCGCACGTACACCTCTGGAGGGCCTTCTGGAATTGGAAAACCTGAAGTAACTGGAAAGCAGAAAAACAATCAACCCCTGTGGCGCCTACCTAACTTGAGACATTCTTCTATTATTTCTTATTCTGGCCTCAATTGACAAAGCCATTGGACTTTGTAACCGACCTTGGTCAACCTCATGACTCCAGATATTACAACCCCCTCCCAGCTTGCAAAAAAACCGCCCTCAACTGTAACTTCGTAACTTTCCACTGCTTGTCCTAAACCTGTAAAACCCACTCCTATCCCTCTGCCCTCTGCTGACTCTCTTTTCTGACTTAGCCCACCCACACCCAACTGAATAAACAGCCATGTTGCTCACACAAAGCCTGTTTGAGGGGAGGGGTCTCTTCATTCAGAGTGAACGTTTTACCATCTAGTATATTTGCAAAGTTATATAGCCATCACAACTAACTAATTTCAGAACATTTTCATCACCTGCCCCCACTACCCTGAAAAAAAAAAAACATGCTTATTAGCAATCACTCCACTTTTCCTTTGCTCCCAGCCCCTGGAAGCAACTAACCTACGTTCTGTCTCTACAGATTTGCATATTCTGAGCATTTCATATAAATGAAATTATATATTTGTCCTTTTGTGTCTGTCTTCTTTCACTTAGCAAAATGTTTTCAAGGCTTATCTGATTGTGGCATTAATCAGTGCAGTTGACCCTTCAACAATATGGGAGTTAGGGGTGCTGAACTTTGGCACTGTCAAAAATTTGAGTAAAACTTTTTGGCTCCCACAAACTTAACTACTAATAGCCTACTATTGATCAGATACCTTACTGATAACAGAAACAATAGAAACACATATATTGTATGTTAAATGTATTACACAATTCAATCAGTAAAATATATTTATCTAACAATAAAATAAGCCAGAAGAAAGAAAATGTTATTAAGAAAATCACAAGGAAGAGAAAACGTATTCACTATTCATTAAGTGGAAATGGGTCATCATAAAGCTCTTCATCTTTACTGTCTTCACATTGTCTGAGGAGAAGAGGTAAGAGAAGGGATTAGTCTCATTATCTCAGGAGTGGCAGTGATGGAAGAAAATTTATGTAAGAGTGGACCCCTACAGTTAAAACATGTGCTGTTGGAGGGCAAAGTGTACTTCATTTTTTTATGACTGAATAATATTCCGCTGTATGGACATACCACATTTTATTTATCCACTCACTCGTTGATGGACGTTTGGATTGTTTCTGCTTTTTGGCTATTATGAATAACCTAAGAACATTTGTGTACATGTTTTCATGAAGATATATGAATCATTTCCCTTGGCTATATACTTAGGTATGGAATTGCTGGGTCATATGGTAAACTCTATGTTCAACTTTTTGAGAAACTGCCAGACTGTTTTTCAAACTGGTTGCACCATTTTACAACACTAGCAATGTATGGAGATTTCAGTTTCTCAACAGCCTTGACCTCCTGGGCTTACACAATCCTCCCACCTCAGCCTCCTGAATAGCTGGAACCACACCACCATGCCTGGCTAATCTTTTTATTTTTTGTAGAGATGAGGTCTCATTATGTTGCCCAGACTGGTCTTGTACTCTTGGGCTCAAGAAAACCTCCTCTCTCAGCCTCTGAAAGTACTAGGATTATAGGCATGAGCCACCATGCCCAGTCTGATTATAGCTATCTTAACGTTAGGGTGTGAGGGGTGATGTTGATTTGAATTTCCCTAACAACAAATGATATAGAGCATCTTTTCATGTGTTCATTGGCCCTTTGTACATCTTCTTTGGAGAAATGTTTATTCAAATCTTTTGCCAATTTTTAATTGGGTTATCTGTCTTTTTATTGTTGAGAAATATACTGTCTTAAATGAGAAAAATTGCTATTTTGTTGTCTTGTGAGGATCACATGAGTGATTACCTCTTGGTTATTGCTATATAGAGCAAGAAGATTCCCATTGTCCTAAAATTAGCTATTATAGAATTTTGGGGGCCTTATCAAAACTGTTACCTCTTGTGAGAGAGCTAATATGAGAAGTTTAATCATGGGGAATATGGTAGATTCATTTCCACAATTAGTCCAGAGGCTTCCAGGATGTAGTCTCTAAATGTGATTCTTTAAGTTAGGGAGACCCATTGGAGTGGATTAAGAACATAAGGATTAGCAAGAATTAGAACAACAATGAGGTTTCCAAAATAGTATTGTCCTGAGGAAGGGAGAAGTCTAGCTTGTGATTCAGGTTAAACCATATGTCTGAGGATACACAAGTAAAAGCTAATTTCAGCTTTCCAGAAAAACTCTCTAGTTAAGTGAGTATAATCGGCGGTGGGGGGGACAGCTTCAATGTGAATTAGTAGTACATTGACCTTTAACCTAACGTAACTGTGTAATTTCTCTCGCCAAACTATGACACCTATAAATAGGGAAGGGGTAGCATTAATAATTCACCAGACCCTAGGAAAATCTTGTCCTCTTGCAGCGATGTCCCTGCTGCTCTGGGACACTTCTGGAGGCACTGGTCCCCACAGCACTTCATACATGCGACATCACCGCAAAAGGACAGGCTTCTGGCGATCAATGAAGGAACAGTCCTTAATAATGACAGCACGTAGAGGTGAAGACCAATAGCAGTTATTCAACTGGCATTTAGAAATAGGAGAAACTGGCTTCCTGCTCTAAGGGCAAATGACTGTCCACTTAATTGTACTTGAGTGTGTGGATCAGATCATGTTAGTTTCAAACACACAGGTGCCAAATTCATATATATATATATATGTATATATATATATATATGTATATATATATATGTATATATATATATGTATATATGTATATATATACACACACACAGGAATGGCAGAGTTCCACTTCAGTGTGATTACCTAGGCTGATTTGCGCTTTGCTAGAGTGTAACTCCCATGAAATATTAAGGTAGCACACCAGCTTTAGGTCATCTTATTTAAAGGTCACTTTAATTGCCTCTTTTTCACTAAATGGGGCCCCAGTTGCTTTCTGGTAGTCCCTTAACTTCACCTTCCATTTTGAAGTTGATTTTGGACACCCATTTGCTGCTGACATTGATGGACTTATTGGACACAATCTAGGTATATATTCCAGGAAACTAGGTCTAAGTACGTCTAACACCCAAAGATTTCAGGAAGGCCTAAGTATGCCTAACTTCCAAAGATTTCATGAACCTCTAAGTTGGTGAATTCAGGGGTCTCACCACCTTTTTAATACACTTCAGGACAGTAATGGTGTTTGGTTGAACATTTTGAATCTTCAAAAAAATAACAAAACAGCCTGTATCAGAAAGTTTCACAACGTTGCCCAGATTCCTATGTTTGGTGCTCTACTGAACCGAATGAAACTGCAGCGTATTTCTACTTATGAATAGAAGAACCTGCTGATGGAGGCGGCCCCAGTGCCGACAAAACAAAAGCTGTCATACTCAGTGAGTGATTCTTCAGTGAGCACTGATTGCCCTGCCAATTGTCAAACTCTGCATTGACCCAGTGACCATTGTTGTGATCCTCCAAGCAGAAGTTTGGACATAGAACAAACACAGAAGTTCAGGGTAGCGTCATGCTTGGCTATTTTTAGTTTTGAGATCAATAGAGCGCCGGCACTCTTCATTGGCAATATAGCGAGTGTCAGGCTCACACTTTGAACTGTCTGGCACATCTCCGTGCAACGAGACCTGGACTCACCAGGTGTTAGGTTCAGAGGGTAGCACTTAGCCCAAACCAGCTATGCTCCAATTCCTTCAGGATGCACCCAATTTTCTCCTTTTAATTTTTTTTATTGGAGAGTGATTGGGGGAGATAGTAGTAAAAATGAACCTTTGCTTACTTTTTTTACACCTTACGAATATGTTAGATACGTTAGCATGTACCCATTATTTTGATAATAAACCAACTTATCATCTCTAAGCATTATTTTTCACAACATCTAAATTGTAAAATAACACGGACCATGAAATAAAATTCAAAATGGACAGCATTGGTTCCAACATTCTGAGTTCTTTATGCAATCCCAGTTATTCACATTTGTGCTCCATCTACACACAGCTTTTTTCAGACTTGCACATTTCTCTCACAAGGGAGCAGCCAGCAGTGCTTTGCTCATTCTGGGTATGCTGTTTTGAAGGCAAAAAGGGGCTCTGGAGTCTTGGGAGCGTCTGCCTGCTGGAATCCATGAGGTTGCATTCTGACATTCTGGTTTAGTGGTAATTGGGTGAATAAGCCATGTTAAGAGGGTTCTACTATTGAAGGGACTGAGTGTATTTGTGGCCGGGAGATCTCACCTGCGTCTCCTTTGAGACTGTTTATTATTCCCATATGACATGGACGCCCTGAAGGAGATTAATATTTGCTACCACTCCCAGTGTTGAATAAAGCAGTTAACACAGGAACAAGCAAAGCTTCACTGTAGTGTTCTCAGTGTGCTGTGGCTGGAACCTCAGTTACAATGGCCTATAGTGAACTGCTTTAGTGTCCACTATAATAAAATAAGGACTTCTGGTGAATCTCCGAGGTTTCAATTACACTCCTTTCTCTCTCTCTCTGCAGGGTACTATTAAGTGTTTTCATTTGTCCTCTTAGTTTTACTTGGGACACTCCTATGCTATTGTACGTGTTTTAACAAAATGTGTGGTCTGCATTGGCAAAAATGTATAAGCATTGAGGGTATTTCAGAAGAGGCTTGAAACTTTGTAAGAGGAAGTTCCTCTTACTCTTGGCTTGTGGGTACCCAAAGGCGGTGTGTCACGGTGAGAGCCAGAGACGGCAGCCCAGCTGGTGGTGTTATTGTTCTTTTAATACAAAATCTTTTCTTGACTCCCTTTCTTCTTTATGCAATGTTATCTATAATTTCAAAGATATTATATACATGTCAAACAATTAATAGAAAATGTAAATGAGAAATAAAGAATACAATTTCACACGCCAAGAGAACAATAATAAATACTGTAAAATATGCTCTTCTGGATCCTTTTCTGAAATCATATTTCATGGCTGAATAGAATTCCATGTTAGGCATACATCAGAAGTAAGCATATTGACTGAGGAGTGGGCAGGCTATTTGGCTCTGTTCTTGGTCTTGCCCTTTACTGTATATCTCTGGGCAAATATTTCACTTCTCTATGCTGCAGTTTCCTCAACCACAAAATAAGGTTAATAACAGTTCCTACTGCTTAGAATTGCTGCAAGTACTAAATGCATTAATACAGGTAAAGTACTTAGAACATGCCAACACATAGCACATATGATGTAAGGACTCTTGTTTTCCTTATTCATATATATAATATATATAGGCATATTCTTATTATTGTTGGGCATTCAGGTTCACAGTTGTCTTCTCATAAGTAATGCTATAATAAACTTCCTAGCAGTTAAACCTTGAGCCCATCTTTACGTCTTTAGGATAGATTCCTAAAAGTTGAACTGCTAGCTGTAAAGGTAGGTACATTTTGCATTCAATGCATTTTGATTACCAAAATGCTTTTCAAGAATTTTATACAATTTTATATTCTCATCAGTGGTATATGACTGTCCATTTTGATTTTTCAAAATTACAATTAGAAACTTTTTGTCAGCAACAAAAATGTTGTACGTCATTGTGAATTTAATATATATTTCTTTTATTTTTTATTTTATTACTGCTCAGCACTGTACTCCCGGCACCTAGCACAATGTCTGGCACAAAGTAGATAGCTGAAAGGGAAAAATGTATAGATATTGAGTATATGTGTGTGTGTGTATATATATATATATGCATACGTACATGTGCTTACACATACAGACACACTTGCACATACACACACTGTACTTGAATTTTCTGTTCTTATTTTCATGACACATTTTAGCAGTGGATAGGCCAGAACTTTGGCGCACCAGCTGAGCAGCTCCAGCTTCAGGAAGGGAGACAACTCACTAGGGAGGATTCATAAACAGCTGCCATTAACCTCCCCAGTTTTGATGTGTGCAGCTCTGTCTAAGTGTTCGTGTCCTCCTCTATGACTCATAACGGCATCTGTGTCTATCACCACTGGAGTCCCATGCTGAAATGTGTTACCCTATACATATATAAGTCCCAGCATACCACTTACTTCTTGTATACCTTAGGAAAGCCAAGTATTTCCTTGGGATTTCAGTTTTCTTGTCTGTAAAATGGGAAAAATAACACTTAAGCCAACTATGTCAGAGGGTTGTCATAAAGTGAGTCCTGGGAAAGTGGGAATTGCTTTGAAGAGGTGGAAGAGGAGCACAATGCACTGTGAAAGGGTTACTACATGTCTCCTGTGTATTGCTTGACTCAAAGTCCATAACAGAGTTAGATGCGTTCTCTTCTCTTTCAGATTACCCATCACTGGCCAGGCACTAGGGATTAAAAAAAAAAATGAATTGAGTGAAACCATTCCGAGGGTTTAGCAGTTTATATAAAAACTCTAGGTCTTTGACCCAGGATGTTTCTAGGACTTCAGTTTTTGTCAGGGGTGAGTGGATAAACTGTGGTGAGATGTTTCAGCCTTTTTCTTCAAACTGTGTACATTTTTACTGCTTCCGTGTTCTTAATATTTCAAAATGAATAGACACAGAGGAACTAAAAAAGCAGTGTATTTCTAGATCCTTGAGGAATCACCACACTGTCTTCCACAATGGTTGAACTAATTTACACTCCCACTAACAGTGTAAAAGTGTTCCTATTTCTCCACATCCTCTCCAGATTTTTTAATGATCACCATTGTAACTGGCGTG
>CAUYLG010033120.1:0-20646 GCA_963573385.1 Cacajao melanocephalus | reverse complement strand
TTGAATGTAAATGGCCTAAACGCCCCAATCAAAAGACACAGACTGGCAAACTGGATAAAAAGTCAAGACCCATTGGTGTGCTGTATTCAGGAGACCCATCTCACATGCAAAGACTCACATAGACTCAAAATAAAGGGATGGAAGAAGATTTACCAAGCAAATGGAGAGAAAAAAAAAAAAAAAGCAGGGGTAGCATCTAAGTCTCTGATAAAACAGACTTTAAGCCAACAAAGATCAAAAGAGACAAAGAAGGGCATTATATAATGGTAAAAGGATCAATGCAACAAGAAGAGCTAACTATCCCAAATATTTATGCACCCAATGCAGGAGCACCCAGATACATAAAACAAGTTCTTAATGACCTACAAAGAGACTTAGACTCCCACACAGTAATAGTGGGAGACTTTAACACTATACTGACAATACTCGACAGATCAACAGGACAGAAAGTCAACAAGGATATCCAGGACTTGAACGCAGATCTGGACCAAGCAGACCTAATAGACATTTACAGGACACTCTACCCCAAATCCACAGAAAACACATTCTTCTCGGCACCACATTGCACTTACTCCAAAACTGACCACATAATTGGAAGTAAATCATTCCTTAGCAAATGCAAAAGAACAGAAATCATAACAGTCTCTCAGATCACAGCACAATCAAATTAGAACTCAGGATTAAGAAAAGCACTCAAAACCACACAATCACATGGAAACGGAACAACTTGCTCTTGAATGACCAATGGATAAACAATGAAATGAAGGTAGAAATAAAAACGTTCTTTGAAACCAATGAGAATGAAGACACAACACACCAGATCCTATGGGACACATTTAAAGCAGCGTCTAGAGGGAAATTTATAGCAATAAATGCTCACATGAGAAACAAGGAAAGATCTAAAATCGACACCCTATTGTCAAAACTGAAAGAGCTAAAGGAGCAGGATTGAAAAAACTCAAAAGCAAGCAGAAGACAAGAAATAACTAAGATCAGAGCAGAACTGAAGGAGACAGAGACACAAAAAACCCTTTAAAAAATCAATAAATCCAGGAGCTGGTTTTTTAAAAAGATCAACAAAATAGACCACTAGCTAAACTAATAAAAAAGAAAAGAGAGAAGAATCAAATAGATGCAATAAAAAAACGATAAAGGGGAGATCACCACTGATTCTTCGTAAATAAAACTACCATCAGAGATTACTACAAACAACTCTATGCACATAAACCAGTAAACCTGGAAGAAATGGATAAATTCCTGGATACTTGCACACTCCCAAGACTAAGCCAAGAAAAAGTTGAAACCCTGAATAGACCAATAACAAGGTCTGAAGTTGAGGCAGCAATTAATAGCCTACTGACGAAAAAAAGTCCAGATCGAGATGGGTTCACAGCTGAATTCCACCAGACGTACAAAGAGGAGCTGGTACCGTACACTCCTGTTGAAACTATTCCAAACAATACAAAAAGAGGGAATCCTGCCTAACTCTTTCTATGAGACCAATATAATCCTGATATCAAAATCTGGCAAAGACACAACAAAAAAAGAAAACTTCAGGCCAATATCCATGATGAACACTGATGTAAAAATCTTCAATAAAATACTAGCAAACCGAATCCAAAAGCACATCAAAAAGCTTATCCACCACGATTAAGTAGGCTTCATCCCAGGGACGCAAGGCTGGTTCAACATACGCAAATCTATAAATGTAATCTACCACATAAACAGAACCTAAGACAAAAACCACATTATTATCTCAATAGATGCAAAGAAGACCTTTGACAAAATTCAACAGTCCTTTATGCTAAAAACTCTCAATAAACTAGGTATCAATGGAATGTATCTCAAAACAATAAAAGCTATTTACAACAAACCCACAGCCAATATCATACTGAATGGGCAAAAATTAGAAGTATTCCCTTAAAAAACTGGCACAAGGATGCCCTCTCTCACCACTCCTATTCAATATAGTATTGGAAGTTCCAGCCAGAGCAATTAGGCAAGAAAAAGAAATAAAGGGCATTCAACTAGGAAAAGAAGAAGTCAAACTGTCCCTATTTGCAGATGACATGACTGTGTATTTAGAAGACCCCATCGTCTCAGCCCCAAACCTCCTTAAGCTGATAAGCAACTTTAGGAAAGTCTCAGGATACAAAATCAATGCGCAGCAATCATAAGCATTCCTATACATCAATAACAGACAAACAAGAGAGCCAAATCATGAGTGAACTCCCATTTACAATTGCTACAAAGAGAATAAAATACCTAAGAATACAACTAACAAAGGAGGTAAAAGATCTCTTGAAAGAGAACTATGAATCACTCATCAAGGAAATAAGAGAGGACACAAACAGATGGAGAAACATTCCATGCTCATGGTTAGGAAGAATCAATATTGTGAAAATGGCCACACTGCCCAAAGTAATTTACAGATTCAATGCTATCCCCATCAAGCTACCATTGTCTTTCTTTACGGAACTGGAAAAAACCACCTTAAACTAAATATGGAACCAAAAGACAGCCCGCATAGCCGAGACAATCCTAAGCAAAAGAACAAAGTTGGAGGCATCACGCTACCTGACTTCAAACTATACTACAAGGCTACAGTAATCAAAACAGCATTGTACTGGTGCTAAAACAGAGATATAGACCAATGGAACAGAACAGAGGCTTCGGAAGCAATGTCACACATCTACAACCATCTGATCTTTGACAAACCAGACAAAAACAAGCAATGGGGAAAGGATTCCCTGTTTAATAAACGGTGTTGGGAAAACTGGCTAGTCATACGCAGGAAGCTGAAACTGGACCCCTTCCTTACACTTTATACAAAAATTAACTCCAGATGGATTAAAGATTTAAACATAAGAACTAACACCATAAAAACCCTAGAAGAAAACCTAGGCAAAACCATTCTGGACACAGACACAGGCAAGGACTTCATGACTAAAACACCACAAGCAAAGGCAATAAAAGCCAAAATAGACAAATGGGACCTAATTAAACTTAAGAGCTTCTGCACAGCAAAAGAAACAATCATTAGAGCAAACCGGCAACCAATAGAAATGGAAAAACATTTTCACAATCTACCCATCAGACAAAGGGCTAATAACCAGAATCTGCAAAGAACTAAAGCAGATTTACAGAAAAAAACAAACCCATTCAAAAGTGGGCCAAGGATATAAACAGACAATTTTCAGAAGACAACAAATATGCGGCCAAGAAATATATGAAAAAATGCTCATCATCACTGGTCATTAGAGAAATGCAAATCAAAACCACATTGAGATACTATTTCACACCAGTTAGAATGGCGATCATTAAAAAATCTGGAGAGAACAGGTGCTGGAGAGGATGTGGAGAAAAAGGAACACTTTTACACTGTTGGTGGGAGTGTAAATTAGTTCAACCATTGTGGAAGACAGTGTGGCCATTCCTCAAGGATCTAGAAATAGAAATTCCATTTGACCCAGCAATCCGATTACTGGGCATATACCCAAAGGATTATAAATTGTTCTATCATAAAGACACTTGCATACGTATGTTCACTGCGGTGCTGTTTACGATAGCAAAGACCTGGAACCAACCCAAATGCCCATTGATGACAGACTGGACAAAAAAAAAATGTGGCACATATACACCATGGAATACTTTGCAGCCATAAAAAACAATGAGTTCGTATCCTTTGTAGAGACATGGATGAACCCAGAAACCATCATTCTCAGCAAACTGACACAAGAACAGAAAACCAAACACCACATGTTCTCACTCATAGGCAGGTGATGAACAATGAGAACACCTGGGCACAGGGAAGGGAACAACACTCACAGGGCTAGGTGGGAGGGTGGAGGGGAGGAAAGGGGAGGGAGAGGGATAACACCTGGAGAAATGCCTGATGTAGGCAACGGTGGGGGAGGGATGGAGACAGCAAATCACCATGGCATGTATATACCTATGCAAGAATCCTGCAGGGTGCAGGACGTGCACATGTACCCCAGAGCCCAAATACAATTAAAAAAAAAAAAAAGATCTCCTACATCACTCGTCACTACTGAACTACAAATCAAAATCACAGTAAGAGACTGTTAAATATATACCCAAACAGCAAATAATATAAAAGATTGTCAATACCAAATGGTAGTCAGAATGTAAAGTGGTACAGTCATTTTGTAAACAATTTGCTCTTTTCCTAAGAAGTTAAACACGTACTTATATAACACAGAAATTCCACTTCTGCATATCTATAAAAGAAGTGAAAACACATGGCCATATTAAAGACTTTTATGCAAATATTGATAGTATTATTTGTGACAGCCCAAAAATTAAAACCAAAAGTTTTGAATTTTTTTACCTTCTGAATGGACAGACAAAATGCAGTATCAATGAAGAATTAAAGACAATGTACCACTTTTTTAAAAAACGGACATACTAGCCAGGCGTGGTGGCTCACGCCTGTAATCCCAGCACTTTGGGAGGCTGAGGCGGGCAGACTGCCTGAGCTCAGGGATTCGAGACCAGCGTAGGCAACATGCTGAAACCCCATCTCTTCTAAAATACAAAACATTAGGCGGGAGTGGCAGTGTGTGCCTATAGTCCCAGCTACTCGGAAGGCTGAGGCAGGAGAATTCCAAGAACCCAGGAGGCAAAGGTTGCAGTGAGCCAAGATCATGCCACTGCACTCCAGCCTGGTCAACAGAGTGAGACTCCATCTCAAAAACAAAAAGGCCATACTAGAATTGATACGTGCTAAAACATGGGTGAGCCACAAAAACATTATGCTAAATGAAAAAAACTAAAGAAACTATACAACATATTATTCCATCTACATAAAATAGAAGAAAATGTAAAATACTCTATATATACCAGAAACAGTGGTTGATGATGGAGGTGTGAAAAGTACAGACTACAGAGGGGCAACCAGGTAAAGGGGGCATGTACGAAAAATTTAGAGTTAAGATTAAACTTGGTGAAAAACTGAATGAATGCTTCCAACTCCCCATATCTCCAATCCCAATTACTTTTTTGGTTTTGTTTTGTTTTTGAGACGGAGTCTCACTCTGTCACCCAGGCTAGAGTGCAGTAGTGCCATCTCCGCCCACTGCAACCTCTGCCTCCCAGGTTCAAGGGATTCTCGTGCCTCAGCCTCCTGAGTAGCTGGGTTCACAGATGCACGCCACTACACCCGGCCAATTTTTGTATTTTTAGCAGAGGTGGGGTTTCACTATGTTGGCCAGGCTGGTCTCCAACTGCTGAGCTCAGGTAATCCACCCACCTTAGGATCCCAAAGTGCTGGGATTACAGGCATGAGCTACCACACCCACCCAGCCCCAACTACTTTTTATTAATAGATGGAGAACAAGAATGTTTGCTCCACTGTGTTGCAACAATGTACTATAGTTTTCACCCAGTGCAATAAGAAAAAAGAAAAGGCATTCAGATGAGGAAAATAAGAAGTGAAGTTGTTTATTCACAGATGACAAGATCACTTAAGTACAAAAATACTAAAAAATCTATAAAACAGCAATTAGAATAAGTGATTTAATAAGGTTGTAAGATATAAGATCAACATACTCAATATCTCTACTCTGAAAACTGCAAAACATCAGGGAGAGAAAATAAAGACCTAAAGAAATGGAGTGATATACCTCATTCATGGTTTAAAAGAATCAACTAATAAGATAATCACTTCTCCCCAAACTGGTTTATAGATTCAGTGCATTCCCAATCAAAACCCCAGCAGGTATTTTTTTGTTTTTAATTAACAAACTGATGCTAGAAATCATATGGAAATGCAAACAACATATGAAAACAAATAACCAAAACAATTTTTATGAAGTTGGAGGATCCATACCACCTAATTTCATACAGTAATCAGGATAAGTGGTACCAGCACCAAGGTTGAAATATAAGCAAAACAAAAAGCTGGGAAATACACTCACAAATATACAGTCAATTTCTAATAAAGGTGCAGAGGCATTCCAGAAAACAAAAAACATTTTCATCAACAAATAATGCTAGAACAACTGAAAATGCACAGGCAAAAAGATAAAATTTGATCCACACTGTATATCATATATAAAAATTAGTTTAAATAAATCTAAATAGATCATAGTAAAACCTAAAATTGTAAAACATCCAGAAAAAAATGTACAGAAAATTATTTGCAACCTTGGCCTAATAACAGATTTTACATATGACCCACAAAACAGTCCACTGGGGGAAAAAAATAATAAACTGAACATTTGCTCTTTGAAACACAAGAGGGAAAATACAATCCACAGATAGGGAGAAAATATTTGCAAATCACATCCCTGTTAAAGGACTTGTATACAGCATACAAGAACTTTTGAAGCACGTACAGAACTTCTGAAGCACAAAGTAAGAATTTTATTCTCAAAAACGGGTCAAAGACTCAAAGAGACACTTCATAAAAGATATACAAATGACAGGAACATGAAAAGATGCTCTTTAGGGAAATGCAAACTTAAACCACAATAAGCTATTACCACATACCAACATGTAAACATGTAACTTACTGGAGGTTACAGTGAGCTATGATTGTGCCACTGTACTTGTCTGGGTGACTGAGCAAGACCCAATCTCAAAAAAAAAAAAAAAAAAGTAACTTAAATAAACTGACTATACCCCAAGTGTTAGTGAGGATGTGATCTGGAACAACTGGAACTCTCATATGCTGCCAGTGAGAATGTAAAATGATACAACTTTCGAGTAAGGCACTTTCTTAAAGGTTAAACATACACCTACCATATAATGTAGTTGTAAGGCCGATAGCCTCGCCAGGAGCTGGATGGACAATACCCACACCCTCTGCACCTGATAACACTTATCAGGAGGCCAGACATCCTACTCAGCACCTGCCTTCACCATGTGGGCTTCCCACACCCACTCCTGCATTCCACCCCAGCCCCACCCTCAGCACTAAATCATGCTCTCAGCCCAAAATTCAAAAATCTCGCCAAGAGCCTGACCAATGGCAGCTCGCCAAGTCCGGGTCCAGTCTCTCTCTCTCTGGCCAATACAGGTGCTCATGCTTTGTTTCCTCACCAATCAATCTATTACCTTCTCCTGCCCACCTATCAATAGCCCCACTGGGCTACCAATGGCAGCCTGCCAAGTCCAGGTCCAGTCTCTCTATGACGAATGCAGTTGCCCATGCTTTGTTTCCCCACTGACCGATCTATTGCCCTCACCCCCTATAAAACCCCATGCCCAGAACGGCTAGGCGCGACTTCTCTGGCTCCTCTCTCTCTCTCCCTCCCCCGGGACCACAGAACCTCGCCCGGGAGCTGAATAAACTGGAATTTAATTTGTCTCGTGCTGGCCTCAGTTTCCTCATTTTAAACTTGGCAATAACCTTACAGTAGTATTGTTAGGTATTTATTCAAAATATATGAAAGTATGTATTCACTTAAACACAATCTAGCCATTCCACTCCTACATATTATGCAGAGATGAAAGTATATGACCATGTACCTTCTACACAAATGTCCATAGCAACATTCTTTGCAAAACAGTCAACAGGCAACAACTCAAAAGTCCATCAGCAGTTGAATGCTAAAGAAATAGTGGTACACCCATGTAAACTAACAATAAAATCCTAAACCCCAATCAACTAAATGGACCCCCTCTTGGCCAAGGGGACTCCACAGAAACCTTGGAAACTGAGTTCTCAGCCATGATGGGAAGGGAAGTCAGACATGCCTTGTTATATCCCCTCCATTTTGGAGTTTAGATATAACTGATGAGCATTAATGGTTTTTTAAAGCAGAGATCATAAGACTGATAAAACAGACCCTTCGTGGCAATAAGATGCCAAATTATAAATATGACCTAAGGCCATACATGGCAAGGATTAAGTCACACCTGCAGACCAACAATCTCACTAAATACATCATTTTATTGTAACTGACTCTGACACAGCATCCTTAACTTAAACATTCCTTTCTGCTGATTCCAAGTTTTAGACACAGCCTTACTCCTTTAACCAATTACAAATTAAAGAATCTCTGGATCTATGTATAATCTATAAGTCCCTGCCTTTTTGGGCCAAACTAATTGCATGCCTTCCACATATTGATTTGTGTTTTTGCCTCTTAACTCCTGCCTCCCTGAAATGTATACAACCAAACTGTAATCCAACCACCTTGGGGCCACTTACTCAAGGCTTCTTTGGTTTGTGTTTTCCCCTGGCCATGGTTATTCATATTGGGTCAGAATAAATCTCTTTAAAATATTTTACAGAGTTTGGTTTTCGTGTTGACATCCATGAGAACACTGCAGTAAGAAGAAATAAAATACTGATACACATAACACGAATAAACCTCAAAATAATTTTACTGAGTGCAAGAAGCAGAATGAGAAACAAAAATTTTAGAACATGTAATCTACATTGATGAAAAATGAGTAATTGCCTGGGGACCAAGGAACAGATCAGGTAACTATGAGAGGGAAAGTTTACAAAGCAGCATGAGGAAACTTTTTCAAGTGATAGAATTTATTATCTTTATTAATACTGGTGGTTTTACAGATGTTTATATATGCCAAATCTTATCAAACTGTATACTGCAAATCGTACAGTTTAGTGTATGTCAGTTATACTTCAATAAAGTTTTAAAAATAAGTAAAACAAAAATTCAAGCCAAATTAATGGGATAAAATGGTTACCAGACAGCCTGCATCCTGGATATAGAAAGATTCTTAGAGAATAATGAAATTGTCTTTGCAAAAGTTATAATAATGAGAAAATTATGACAGTGAAAGAGATCTGCTCTAACCAATCCTCATCTTTCCTTTAACCTCTAAACTGCCCTCAATCATTCTTGGGCTTAAGCCACCCTAACTTTGGGAGACATTTATAGTTTAAATGATAATAGCCTTTCCCCAAAACTGAACTGCCTTTGTAAAGCTAATCAAAGAAAGACCACCAGGTTACAAGAATGAGGAGGCCTGAATTCTGCTAAGATGTAGACATAAATGATTACCATTCATTATTTCAAAAATCACAAGATTTGCAACACCCTCAATTACTCCTACAGGTAACAGTGCTATTGTAGAATTTGAGATTGGCCTTCTGAGACATCTTTTCCTGTTTTTAGCATTTCTGATGATTCATCAGTGGACACCAGGACCCACAGACCCCCACCCCTGCTGACCAGCCCTGTGGCTCCACCCAGAATCCAGACTCCTTGGCCCACCAAACTATCCTTAAAAAGTCCTAACCTCCAAATTCTGGGAGAGATTAATTTCAGAAACAATCCATTTCCCATATGGCATGGCCAGCCTTGTGTCAATTAAACCCTTTATTACAATGCCATAGTCTCAGTGAATTGGTTTTGTCTGTACAGTGGGCAGAAAGAATCCACTGGGCAGTTATAATAATAAACAACAGGAGTTTACAACAGGAACACACACAAAACTTAAAACAGATACTTCATTAAAGAAAAAACAGAAAGCAATAGCCAATAAGCATAAAGAAACGTGTTCAATATCATTATTCATCAAAAACATGAAAATTAAAACTGGTACACACATATGTGGATATTTGATTTACATAAAAGATGGCACTGAATGGGCAGGAAAAACATATCTAGTTATCCATATGGAAAACCACTCAACATTATACCACACCCAAAACCCAATTCCAGGTAGACTACAGATTTAACTGTGAAAGGAAAACAAGAAAAGTTCTGGAAGGGTGTGTGTGTGTGTGTGTGTGTGTGTGTGTGTGTGTCTCCATGATCTTGTGAAAGGAAAATATCTTGGGTGTGTGGGTGTGTGTGTGTGTGTGTGGGTGTGGGTGTGTCTCCATAATCTTGTGAAAGGAAAATATCTTGGGTCTCCAAAATCACTAAGCTAAAGGGAAAAGTCAAGCTGGAAACTGCTTAAGGCAAAGCTGCCTCCCATTGTATTCAAAGTCACCCCTCCCCTCACTGAGATAAATGCATATCTGATTGCCTTCTTTGGGGAGGCTAATCAAAAACTCAAAAAAAAAGGCAACTGTCTGCCCAGTGGCTTACGCCTGTAATCTCAACACTTTGGGAGGTCGAGGCAGGCGGATCACCTGCAGTCAGGAGTCCGAGACCGGCCTGGACAACATGGTAAAACCCCGTCTCTACTAAAAATACAAAAACTAGTTGGGCATGGTGGCAGACACCTGCAATCCCAGCTACTTGGGAGGCTAAGGTAGGAGAATCGCTTGAACCTGGGAGATGGAAGTTGCAGTGAGCCGGGATCATACCATTGTACTCCAGCCTGGGCAACAAGAGCAAAATCCCGTTTCCAAAAAAAAAAGCAAAAGCAACCATTTGTCTCTAATCTACCTGGAAGCCCCCTCCTTGCTTTGAGTAGTCCTGTCTTTCCAGACTTAACCAATGCTGATCTTACATATGTCGATTGTCTTACTTCTCCCTAAAATGTATGAAACAAAACTATGCTTTGACCACCTTTGGCACAAGTCATCAGGACCTCCTGAGTCTGTGTCATGGGTGTGCATCCTCAGCCTTGGCAAAATAAACTTTCCAAATTAACTGAGACTTGTCTTAGATTTCTGGGGTTCACAACCTCAGAAACAGAAAAGACAAATTTTTCTACATTAGAATTAACAGCTAGTGTTCATCCAAAGACATTAATAACAAAATGAATACAACAATGAGTAAGACAGAGTGGGGAAAAGCATTTCCAATAAAAATAACCAAGCAAGGTTTCTTATTCGAAATATATAAAAAATTTCTACATCTCACAAACAAAAAGACAACTCATTAGGAAAATGGGGAACAGATCTGAGAAGTCACCTTACAAAAAAGGTCATTTTAAGCTGGGTGTGGTGGCTCATGCCTCTAATTCCAGCACTTTGGGAGGCCAAGGCAGGCAGATCACTTGAGGCCAGGAGTTCAAGACCAGCCTGGCCAACATGGTGAAACTCTGTCTCTACTAAAAATACAAAAACTATCTGGGTGTGGTGTCATGCACCTGTAGTCCCACCTACTCAGGAGGCTGAGGCAGGAGAATTGCTTGAACCTGGGAGGTGGAGGTTGCAGTGAGCCAAAACTGTGCCACTGCACTCCAGCCTGGGTGACACATTAAGACTATTTCTCCAAAAAAAAAAAAAAAAAAGTCATTCTGTTGAAAATGTATTCATCGGCAGTGACTAAAATGCAAATACAAACTATAATAAAATGGAAAAGAATGACTGAAATTAAGCAGCCAAAAACTTTAAAGTAAAAAGACTTATAATACTAAATATTGAGAATGTGGAACAAGGGGAACTCTGACACACACCTGGTAGACGTGTAAATTACTGCATCAATTTCAAATACAACTTGGAATTAACAAAACTGAATGTGGGCACACTCTGTTGAGACAGCCAAGGGTAAAGAGGTTCCCAGAAGAACTGTTAACTGGCCTGTGCACTGGGAGAAGTACACATGGGGTGGAGCCACAGAAGTCTGTGCCATTTGCAGTGAGTAGGAGCCTGACCTGTGCATGGTACCTGGGATTCAATCTTCGAGGCAGGAAGCACATTAGCAGGGACTCTGGTTTTGCGGAGAATCCTTGTTTCCCATTTTCCTTTTTGCTCAATAAATTCCATTATTCTCATCCTTCAAAGTGTCTGTGAGCCTAATATTTCATGGCTGTGTAACAAGACCCAGCTCTTAGCTGAACTAAGGAGGAAGTCCTAGAACACTGTGAGCCAACAATTCCTTGTTAGGTATATCCAGCAGAAATGCATCCACAAGTGCATCTAATATACAAAAATGTTCACAGCTGCATTACTTATAAGTAATGTTTTAGCCTGTGGATCTGCACACCTTAGTTGAGGGCTAAGTGCCTTACCTCAACTAAGTTGTGCATATCTACAGGCTAATCCTCTTCAGACATGCAAAACCGATTAAAATTTAGGAAACTGGTGTTGAGGAAAAGTAAGATCGTCGGTTTAAGAAAAGATATGGAAGCTGCCTCTAGGTAGTGACAATGTTCAATTTCTTGATATGGGTGATTAGGCAAATATTCCATGTATAGTAACTCACTAACATGTAGATTTATGTTATATGCACTTCCCTCATATTTCACAATAGAAGAGTTAAACTAGGGAACGTTAGAACTCAGAAAACAATACTCCAAGCCAAGTGTGGTGGCTCATGGCTGTAATTCCAGCACCTTGGGAGGCTGAGGTGGGTAGATGACCTTATGTCAGGAGTTTGAGACCAGCCTGGCCAACATGGTGAAACCCCATCTCTACCAAAAATACAAAAAATTAGTGGGGTATGGTGGCATGTGCCTATAATCCCAGCTACTTGGGACACTGAGGCAGGAGAACTGCTTGAACCCAGGTGGCGGTGGAGGTTGCAGTGAGCAGAGATCACATCACTGCACTATAGCTTGGGCAACAGAGTTATACTTTCGCAAAAAAAAAAAAAAAAAAAAAAAAAAGAAAAGAAAAAAAATAATACTCCAAATTATGGTGCTTTGGCATGCTGAGATGCTGAGTTCTTTAAAGGAGATTGGAACGACTCAAAGGCAAAATTTTTGACCTTCTCTTACCCCTCTTTTTCCCCCAAAGTGAATCACAGAAACCTCTTTCCCAACGTGAGTCACAGAAAGTAGAACTCCTCTTCCCAAAGCAAGCCATAAAACCTAGAAATGTTACTCTCCTTTCTCCCTTGAAAACCCTCATTCCAGAAGGTTCCTGCCCCATACCTGGAAGGAAGGAATGCTACATAGGTCAATAAATCTGAACAGGCCTTGTTGAGTTTGCTCCCTCAGTCTGTTTAGGGTAAAGATTTTAGGAACACAAGGAATTTCCTTATGGAAAAATTATGAGGGAGCATTATTGTACCAAATGTAGGCAAGAGGGACAACATTTGGAACTTAGGCCATTCTCTTATGCTCGTTAGTACTTCCATGCCCACTATTAAAGATTAATGGGGCTGGGCGCAGTGGCTCACACTGTAATCCCAGCACTTTGGGAGGCCTAGGCGGGTAAATCACTTGAGGTCAGGAGGTTGAGACCAGCCTGGCCAACATGGTGAAACCCCGACTCTACTAAAAATACAAAAATACAAAAATTAGCTACCCGGGAGGCTGAGGCAGAGGGATCACTTGAACCCGGGAGGCAGAGGTTGAGGTGAGCTGAGATTACGTCACTGAACTCCAGCCTGGGCAACAGAGTGAGACTCCGTCTCAAAAAAAAAACAAACAAACAAACAAAAAAACCTCAATAAAGATTAATGGAAAACAGCCAAGTGAGATGGCTTACGCCTGTTAATTCTAGCACTTTGGGAGGCCAAGGCAGGCAGATCACTTGAGGTCAAGAGTTAGAGACCAGCCTGGCCAATATGGTACCCTGTCTCCAGAAAAAATACAAAAATGAGCTGGGTGTGGTGGTGCATACCTGTAATCCCAGCTACTTGGGAGACTGAGGCAGGAGAATTGCCTGAATCCCGGGAGGCAGAGGTTGCAGTGTGCTGGGATCACATTACTGCATTCCAGCCTGAGTGAAAGAGTGAGACTCTGTCTCACACACACACACACACACACACACACACACACACACAAAGTTAATGGAAAACTACAACAACCAAGAAAAAGGCAGGACAATTGAAGACCAATCAAAAGGAAAGTTTTGTTCCAAACACAAAGGACACAAAACAGAAGTTTTAGCTGAGGCAAGAAATACTGAATGGGTAGTGAAAGACAACAGAGGTATCTACTATAGCCTTGGGACCAATTATAGAAACAAGGACTGTAGTAAGCTTTTCACATTTTCTCTTTGTTTACTATATATATGGTAGAAGATATTGAAGGTAAACTTTATAAGGTAGTCTTTAGTTAACAGAATATTCAGAGGCACTATGAAAGAATATACATAAATATAGCTAGCAATGATTGTTGTGTTTGTGTGTCTCCTTATTTGGGGGAGAGGGTAAGAACTTCATTTGCATAAAGGACAGTTATATCTTGCTGGTAGACACAGACTGTTGAATGGTGTTTAGAAGCATTCATAAGGAAGCTGAGCAGCCAGGGAAGTGGACTGTGACAGTTTTTTATTGCCTCTCCAAACATACTGGCTCTTAGCTTCAAATCTACTCTTTATTGCCCTACTTTGTGATAAGGATGTGAATTCTGTAAATGTTCTCCTTTGCCAACCGAAAATATTACAGCTTTATCAGCAGAGGGTGCTAGAGGAACACTTCAGTAGGAAAGTCTTTACTCTGCAATTGGGGGGCTTCTTGTCTCTGTCCCCAGCTTCAGGGGCCATCTGCTACCTGGTAGTGGGCGGGGGGGTGAGGGTCTCCTATGTGCCACTCCTAGTCAGCAGTTTCCTTCCTGACAGCCTTGACCAGGTAACTGTGAACCAGCTCTGGCCCACAGCAACTCAGTGAACATCTCTGCTATTTATTGGGCTGCAACTAGCATATTCTTCAATAAAGTCTGAACTCTACAGTTATGGGGAAGGGGTCTCCCTTTCAAGTTTGTTTTGCCCTTGGAAATTCACCCTCAGTTGTAGGGTATTCTGCTTTATCCTTCTTGGTAGCTTGATCCCTTGAAATAGTTTTATTTTAAAATTAAACTTTACCTGCTCAGGCCAGGCACAGTGGCTCACGCCTGTAATCCCAGCACTTTGGGAGGCCAAGAGGGGCAGATCACTTGAGGTCAGGAGCTTGAGACCAGCCTGGCCCACATGGTGAAACCTTGTCTACTAAAAATACAAAAATTAGCTGGGCGTGGTGAAACACACCTGTAATCCCAGCTATTCTGAAGGTTGAGGCAGGAGAATGGCTTGAACCTGGAAGGTGCAGGCTGTGGTGAGCCAAGACCATGCCACTGCCCTCCAGGCTAGGCAACAGAGACTCCGTCTCAAATTTAAAAAAAAAAAAAAAAAAATCGAACTACCTGTTCCAATTACTGTGTGGTTTCTGTATTCTGACTGAAGCCGCCAAAAATTATTTAGTGCTTAATATATGCTAAGCATTATTCTAGGTAGTTTATTTGTAGTAACTCACTAATCCTAAAAATGAACCTACAATAGCCTATTATAAATCTTTCACACAAAAGATACAAATTCTCTATCAGCATTATTCTTTAGAATAAAGATTAAACTTCCATAATTATGTTTGCTGAAAAGTTCATGATTACAGTAATGCATATCATGACTTTTCTAAAATCTCAAACATTCCTATTATTTATTTAAAAAGATAAACATTGTCTTGATTACAAACTACTAATGAATTACTACTGCAGCTGATTAAGGGCTATTAAAACTCCTCACAATACATTCTTGACTATTCAGAACAGCAGGAGTGATAAAAAAAAAAATACTAATAATCTTAAAACATAACTGTAGGCAGTTATCAATCCAGTTTATTCAGTTCTCAGGGGCTAACGATACAAATTTATTAATGTGAGTTTCACAAATATAGAGAAAAGGAACAACGGCCAAAGGGCAGAACTACTATATATTTATAAATACAGTCAACTGTATGTGGTATTCAACTAATCAATAAGCACATTTCATTTAACCAAAGGCCAATGATGTCAAATTTCAGGAGTCAAGACATGAATTCTAAAATGACATCTAAATTGGGATATCCCATATCCTGATATTTATGTTAAATACTTATGCCACTAAATTAAGTAAAATTCAAAGTCTTAAAGCCTAGAAATTTCTTTTCAACATTATGGGAAGAGAGTCACTAAAAATTACATTTTTATGTCACCAAAGCATAAGTTGAGGCCCCAAAATCTTAATAATTACTAAGAGAATTCCATAATTGACCTTCTTTTCACCACCCTTCTCTTCCTTTACCTAGTAGTTATGATGATAATTAACCATTATTTTTAACAGCCAGGTACTCAGTTCTAAGAGCTTTATAATAGAGTAAATCATTTATTTCTCAGAACTAGCCTATGGTATGAAAGTGGTTCTATTATTATGCTCATTTTACAAATGAGCAAAGTAAGGCACAAAGAAATTAAGTAATCTGCCCAAAAAATGGTAAAGCAGATATGAACTCATGAAGTATGGCTCCAGAGTGTGAGTCCTTATAGACTTCTGTTGAGAGCATTGATAGTAGTTTTCTAAAACCTCATGACAATACTTAAGTAGGTATCATTATTATCCCCATTTTTCAGTCAAGAAAACTAAAATTTGTCCCAAGTCATATAACTAGTGATGAAATCAGAATATTAACCTAGTTAATTTACTCCAAAAACCAGTTTCTTAACTATTATATCACCTCTCTACATCCAATAATAGCAATGAATCCAAAATCCATTAGATATATCATATCAAATTGTACATAAAACTTATTTTCAAAGGGGAAGAAGATAACATGTCATGTTGTAAACTTGATTATACCCTCATAAATACAAAAGATTAACTGATTCCTGCCAAGTATTTCCAATGGTGCCAACAAGCAAAGACATTTAAAAGATGTATCACCAATTGAAAGAAAATAGACATCCTATACAAAATAGTTTAAGAGAAAAAATAAATGGTTGTAATACTAACTTTGCCAGCCATATGCAATAAGCAGCAAATGTAAACGTACCTGCAAGGAGGCAAGACCATGGAGTCTTTCACAAGCACAGATCCAGAAAGCAGGATGTACCAACATCTGGCAATCGTTTCTGAACTGTTTAAATAAGTAAATAAATGAGTTAAAAAATATACATGATATGTTTATGAATTCAATATAAAATATATTCAGATAATAGTACAGATAACTAAAAATTAAGTAACACTACTTGGAAATTGGGATATTTTGCCTGTTGCCTAAGGTTTCATATAGACCATGTTTACATGAAATAAAAGTATAATCACTATCTTAAGGTATAAATTTCATAATGTTTATTATCATCTTACTAATGATATTATTAACTTCACATCCTTCATTTTTGTGTACTAGATCATGTTTAAGATTAATTTAAATATTGTATTATATCTGCATATCAGCAAATTTTCATTTTGACAATTTTATGTATATCGAAGACAATATTATTTGGAAATCATACTTTCATTAATTTTTTTTTTTTTTAGATGAAGTCTCACTCTGTCACCCAGGCTGGAGTGCAGTGGTGCCAACTCACCTCACTGCCATCTCCTGCAACCTCTGGCCTCCCAGGTTCAAGTGATTCTCCTGCCTCAGCCTCCCAAGCAGCTGGGACTACAAGGTGTGCCACCACACCCACCTAATTTTTTTATTTTTTAGTACAGACAAGGTTTCACCATATTGGACAGGCTGGTCTTGAACTCCTGACCTCGTGATCCACCCACCTGGGCCTCCCAAACTGCTTGAACCTGGGAGGTTGAGCCACCATGCCCAACCTTTACTTTTATGTTTCACCTTCATTTTCAATTATAATTTAAATCAGAATGACCTGTTTATTTCTTCTAATTTTTATTACAACAAACATAAACAAAATATCCACCCAAGCTTCCATTTTATATGTGTTTGGAGGATAAATACCAACTGACTTAAATATGTCAACATTTTAGTTAGGTTAAATCTCCAATGGAAATCCAGTATCTTATGAGATACTAGTTTATACAATCTAATTTCTTTCTGTTTCTCTCTCTTTCAGATATTTTTATCTACCACATGTAAACCTTCAATTAATTCCAATGTCTAGAAGATTCTAATATCTATAAACCAAATCTTTCCTCTGAACTACAGAACTATATACCTACCTGGCTGTTCATCTGACATGTCACTTGTATATTTAAAAGACAACTCAAGTTCAACAGTTCAGAACCTACTTCACTAGCATGTCCTTCACACTTAGATCTTAAAGCATTCTCTGTTCAATAAATAGCAGTGCCATTCTTCATTCAGAAACCATAACACCCAGAGTAAGGTTTCTGAGTCAACACTATTGCTTATCACAAAAAGGAAAAACTGTCAGCTTTCCAGTAGGTACTTAAAAATTCTTTTTTTTTTTTTTTGTTCCAAGAACTATTACAAATTCTTTATATCACTTTTCTTCTTCACCAAGGGAAGATGCAAATCTCCTACTTAAGGTTTTTTTGTTTAAAAATCCTACTTCCTTTTTTTGAACAGGATTTTTTTTTTCTTTTTAAAGAGATAGGGTTTTACTATGTTGCCTAGGCTGGAGTGGGTGGCTATCAACAGGTAGAATCATAAGGCAATACAGCGTCAAACTCCAGGTCTCAAGTAATCTTCCAGCCTGAGCAGTGGGGACTACAGGCATGCAACACTGTGCTGGGATGAAATATGACTTCAAGGCAGGGTATGGTGGCTCACACCCGTAATCCCAACACTTTGGGAGGCTGAGGCAGGAGGACAGACTAATTCAAGATCAGCCTGAGCAACATAGCAAGACCTTATCTCTACAAATAACTTAAAAATTGGCCAGGTACGGTGATGCATGCCTGTGGTCCCACCTTCTTGGAAAGCTGAGGTAGGAGAATTGCTTGAGCCCAGGCAGTCAAGGCTGAAATATAACTTTATTATTTTATTTTATTTTTACATTTTACAGAGTCTCCTCCTGTTGCCCAGGCTGGAATGCAGAGTTGTTCAATCATAGCTAAACATAACCTCGAATTTCTGGGGTTAAACAATCCTCCTGACTTCAGCATTCTCAGTAGCTAGGACTAGAGGTGCATGCTACCACACTTGGCTAATTTTTTAATTATTTGTAGGCACTAGGGTCACATTATTTTGAGCAGGCTGGTTTCAAACTCCTAGCGTCAAGTGATCCTCCTGGTTTGGCCTCCCAAAGTGCTGAGATTATAGGCATGAGCCACCATACCAGCCTGAGATGTGGCTTTAAAAATAATCAATAAGGAATAAAATCAAGGATAAATTTGCCCAAAATTAATATAAAAGAAAATTATGATTAGATACCACCACTAGTCTACAATTTTTATCTCAATTGGCTGAAGTCTTCACGGAGTTGTCATTAAATTCTCTGTAAATGCAGGAAAGATCCTGAAGATCACTCCCACTACCAAAAGAGCCATGCCAACTCAGGAGTCAGAAACTATTCTGACCTTGCAAAAAATTCCACCCTAAGAACACTGGTAATTCATCTGATAAATAAACACAAAGCACATGAAACCCTTTAACATGGGGCTATGCTGTCTCTATCTCTTTGCCAGCAAATGAATGCAATAATAATCTACTCCAGAAAAGGGAGATATACTTAATTTCAACCGATCTTATTTCTTTATAAAGGCTTCACACTGCTCCGAAGACAAAGAGAAAAAACTTTTTTTTTTCTTTTTTTCCTGAGATAGAGTTTCGCTCCTGTTGCCCATGCTGGAGTGCAATGGCGCCATCTTGGCTCACTGCAACCTCCGCCTCCTGGGTTCAAGTGATTCTCCTGCCTCAAGCTTCCAAAGTGCTGGGATTACAGGCGTGAGCCACCATACCCGGCCGACAAAAAACTCTTAACAAGGCTTCCACATGCCTCTCTAGACCTCTCTTTTTCTTTTCCTTTGCTCCTGACACTGGAAAATATTAGCTTATTTTCATTCTATCCAATGAAAAAAAGAAAGTATACATAGTCCTTTCTCTGTCTCTACAAACCTCTAAACTTAAACTCTCAATTAACTTCCACATTCTGTTTTAAATGCTTTTTTATGATTAGCCAGATGCAAATTTGTATTATGCTTAATATTTTTAAAACAGCTTGAGATATAATTTACATATCATAAATACACCCATCTTAAGTGTACCACCCAATGATTTTTATGAAATTGAAAGAACAGTGCAAATATCACCACAATCCAACATTAGAACATTTCCATCACCACAAAAAGTTCACTTATGCCTGTCTATAGTCAACCCCTGCTTCCACCCACCGTGACAACCAGTAATTCACTCTGTACAGAGTTGCCATTCCTAGACAGTTCACATAAATGAAATCATACAATATGCGGTCTTTTCTATCCTATTTCTTCCACTTAGTGTAATGTTTTTGAAGCTCACCCATCACGTGTTGTAGTTCACTCTTTTTACTGCAAAATTTTTTATTCTACTATATAAATATGCCACATTTTATTTATCCACTAACCAACTAATGAACATTTTGACTGTTTCCTGTTCTAGACTAATATAAATGCTGCTGCTATGAACATCTCTGTACAGTCTTTGCGTGGACGTATGTTGGGTAAATACCTAAAAATGAAATGGTCGGGTCATATGGTAAAATTGTTTAACTTTTTAAGAAACTGTCAAACTGCTTCCTAAAGTGGCCATACCAGTTAATATTTCCACCAGCGGGCGGAGAGATCCCAGATGGCCGATTAACAACAGCTCAGGATTCTAGCTCCCAGTGAAAGCACAGAGAGCGAGTGGACGCCGCAATTTCAGATGAATTTCTGTGGAACACAAACTGGGAAATTCCCGGCGGAGGAGCCACAAGGGTCGCCAGCGCAACTCTTTTGGCCGGCGCAGCTGTTTTGCCTGCGCCCCGGCGCGGCGCGGCGCGGCGCAGCGCAGTGCTTCTCAGCGCGGAGTATAGGCGACTGGGTGCCACTTGAGTCGGGCTCAGCTGCTCCCATCACAAGGAGAACAGCAATTGGAAGCGCTGAGGACTGAGAGTTTCACAGTAAGCACAGCTGAACCCGGGAAGGCCTAGCTCTGTGGGGAAAGGGCGTCC
>CAUYLG010033118.1:0-24250 GCA_963573385.1 Cacajao melanocephalus | reverse complement strand
TGCAGTCTACCCATCTGACAAAGGGCTAATATACAGAATCTACAAATAACTAAAGCAGATTTACAAGAAAACAAACAAACAAACTCATTCAAAAGTGGGCAAAGGATATGAACAGACACTTTTCAAAAGAAGACATTTATGCGGCCAACAAATATATGAAAAAAAGCTCATCATCACTGGTCATTAAAGGAATGCAAATCAAAACCACATTGAGATACCACCTCATGCCAGTTAGAATGGCAATCATTAAAAAATCAGGAGACAACAGATGCTGGAGAGGATGTGGAGAAATAGGAACGCTTTTACACTGTGGTGGGAGTGTAAATTAATTCAACCATTGTGGAAGACAGTGTAGTGATTCCTCATGGATCTAGAAATAGAAATTCCATTTGACCCACTGGTCCCATTACTTGGTATATACCCAAAGGATTATAAATCATTCTATTATAAAGACACATGCACATGTATGTTTATTGCAGCACTGTTCACAATAGCAAAGACTTGGAACCAACCCAGATGCCCATCAATGATAGACTGGATAAAGAAAATGTGGCACATATACACCATGGAATACTATGCAGCCAATAAAAAGGATGAGTTCATGTTCTTTGCAGGGACATGGATGAATCTAGAAACCATCATTCTCAGCAAACAGACACAAGAAAAGAAAACCAAATACCACATGTTCTCACTCATAAGTCGGTGTTGAACAATGAGAACACATGGACAAAGGGAAGGGAACATCACATACCAGGGCCTGGGGGGTGAGAGGCTAGGGGAGATATAGCAGAGGGTGGGGGGATTGGGGAGGGATAGCATTAAGAGAAATACCTAATGTAGATGATGCAGCAATGGATGCAGCAAACCACCACCATGGCACATGTATACCTATGTAACAAACTTGCATGAGCTGCACATGTACCCCAGAACTTAAAGTCTAATAAATAAATATTTTAGAAAAGAAGAAGATAGAGCAAGTGTATAGTTCCTAAGGAATTGATCGCTAGTCTCAAAAATGGGAATATCAATAGTGAGACTTAAGCATGAAAACCCATAGAGGATTTCATAAGGGGATAAGCCAACATCTTTTTGAGGGGCAGTTCGGCTCCTAAGCAGAGCAATGGGGAGACACTTAGTCCAGGGTAACCTAGTTTCTAAAATTAACTTAGTCAGATGATTATTTAAAGTCTGATTCATTCTTTCTATTCTTCCTGACGAGGCTGGATGCCAAGGAGTATGGTACTCCCATTTGATTACTAAAGCCTGAGTAAGCCCTTTAATGATATCTGCAGTAAAATCAGTCCCATTGTCAGAGCCAATGTTTTCTACTAGCCCAAACTGAGGTATTATGTTTTCTAGTAATACTTTAACCGCATTATTAACTGTTGCACTGGGAAGGGGAATAGCTTCAACCCAATGAGTGAGGTGGTCCACCATTACTAATAGGTACTTAAGGCATTCTCGTGGGGTCACTTCAGTATAGTCAACTTGCATGCTTTGAAATGGTCTTAATCCTAAGCTTCCAAAAGGTTGTTTTTTTAGGGCTTGTTTATTAGCTTTCTTACATATTAGGCAACTGTCCACAACTTGTTTTACTAAGGTATAAATTCCTATACATCCATAGACTCTGAGAACTGCGTAACACATTGCAGTGAGTCCTTTGATACAGTTGGGAAAGGATTTCTCTCATGAGCGGTTTGGAAAGCATTTCCCTCTAGTCTGGTAACACCCACTTTCCTTCTGAGTTTTCCTTAGCCCCTAGTTTTTCTAGTTTTTCCTTTTTAGCAGGAGAGAATATAGGGATTGTGGCTTGGGAGGAGAGATACAGGGGGTCAAGTGGAAGACAGGTGGTTTTGAGAGATGGCAACTTGCTTTGCAATCTAATAAGCAAGATTATTCCCCTGGCTTTTAAAGATAGAACTTTTCTGGTGCCCTGGAACATACACATCAGCTATTTCTCTGGCAATAGTAAGCTGTCTAAAACTTGAGTAGTTAATTCTATAAGAACAAGGTCCTGACCTTTGCTGTTAATTAGGCCTCGTTCAGTCCAAATTTTTCCAAAGGTGTGCACTACCCCAAAGACATACTTGGAGTTGATATAGATGTTACCTTCTTGCTTTTGTAAATATTTTAGAGCTTGATTTAATGCGAACAATTCACAAGTTTGAGCAGAACAATTATTTGGCAATCTTTCAGATTCTATTTCAGCAAGAACTTCCCCATCTATGATGGAGTATCCTTTGTGGTTTTTTTCCCCTCAATCACCCAAGAGGAGCCATCTATAAAGAGATGACTTCCTGTGCTAAAAGGGGTTTCTCTTAAATCAAGTTTAACCTTACTATGATAGATAATAAGGTCTAGACAGTGATGTCAAGGTATCTGGGATTTGGGTTTCCTGATAAGAAGCCAGCAGAATTGAGGGAACTGTCAGTGGTTAAATTGAGGAAATCTCTTTCTAATAGAATGGCTTGATATTTTAGGATCCTTTTGTCTGTGAGCCACCTTCCTGCTTTTTGGTTCAATATTGTTCGAACTTGATGAGATGTGCTAACAATTAATTTTCCCCCAAAGGTTAGCTTTCTGCTTTCCTCAGTCAACAAAGCAGTGACTGCTATAGATTGAATACATTCAGGTCAACCACAGGTTACTAAGACTAGAATTTTTTATAAGAAGGCACCCCTAAAGCTACATTTACATTGACAAACAGGTGAAATCGTTGTTTGACAGAAGGCAGAGCTAAAACAGGGGCGGTTGTAAGTAAATGTTTCAATTCTTCAAAATCATTGACTTCCTTTGGGGCCCACAGGCGGCATCAGGTTTTTCTTGAGCAAGCTTAGAGTATAGGGAAATGGCTTTTAGAGCACATGAATCAATCCACAAGTGGCAATATCCAACTAGCCCTAGAAACTTTCTAAGCTCTTGTTTTGTACTAGGCAAAGGTAAGGACACAATTCCTTTGACTCGCTCGGGTGCTATTCTTCACTTGCCTGCACTTATCAAGTGCCCTAAATACCTGGCTTCAGGCTCTACAAATTGGAGCTTCCCCTTTAACACCGTAATCCCTCCCCTTGTAGGTGATTGAGAAGACTGAGGAAGAAATCAGATACTTGTTCAATGGCTTTCCAGACACAAGTACATCATCTACACATTGGAGCATGCATATAGACTCTGGGACAGATATCTTCTCTAAGACTTGTTCAAGAATTTGGCCAAAGAGGTTAGGCTAGTCTGTAAATCCTTGGGGTAGGACTGTCCAGTGGTATTGCTGCTTCCTCCCAGAATGAGAATCTTCCCATTCAAAAGCAAATATGTCTTGGCTGTCTTCAGCCAAGGACATGCCTGAAAGGCACCCTTCAAATCTATTTCTGCAAACCACTGATGGTCATATGGAATCTTACTAAGGATGGTATACAGACTGCGGACAACAGGGTGGGTAATTTGGACTATTTGGTTTATGGCCTGGAGGTCTAGTACTAGGCAATATAATCCATATGATTTATTTACAGGTAATATAGGGGTATTATATGGAGATATACAGGGTTCAAATAACTTATCCCAAATAAGACCTTCAATTACAGATTTCAAGCCTATCTTGCCCTCTAGAGGAATTAGATATTGCCTTCTCCTTACTATTTCTCAAAGGGTTTTCAACTTTATATGGATTGGAGGGATTCGTCCTAGTTTCCCTTGGTTCCCTTCTTTTAACCACACACTGGGATGAATGTAACTTTCTTCCACGGTGGTAAGCAGGTTCAATGAAGTGAAAAATCCTTCTGGGCAGGCATGCAGGCCTATGCCTAGTTTTAACATTAGGTCTCTTCCTAACAGGTTCGCTCCTGTTTCAGGGATTAGCAGAAATTTAATACTAGCTGATCAATTTTTGTATTTAACTTCTGTTTCTTCTAAAATTTTGGCTTTAAATTCCCCTTTTACGCCTGAGACAAGAAGTTTCTCTAATGAGCAGTTTATACTAGAGGGCAGATAAACAGAGGAGCAAGCAGCTCCTGAGTCTATTAAAAAGGTGATAAGCTCATGTTTGGGTCTCACCACTAAATTTATCAAGAGCTCTTGGTGGGGCTCAAAATAGAAAAGACAGAGCCCCTGACCTCCCTATTCCTCCTCAAATTCCATGATTAGAACAATTTCTTTCTCCTTGTCCCCACTCAGGGCATTCTCTTTTAAAGTGGCCTGCTCTTCCACATTTGAAGCACCTATCCTGTCCTTCCTCTCTCGCAGTTCTAGGATTCTTTAACTTTGCTCCCCCATGCTCTTTAAAAGGCCCAGTAGCTGAGGGTCTGGGTCCTCTACATGGAGGCTTGGGTCCTCTAAATGGGGGTTTGGACCCTTTATAATTTCTGTCCGCCTGGAGGCTCTGTTTAGAAGCGTATGAAGCCATCTGTTGGAAGGTGGACAGCATGACTTCTGTTTGTTGTTTTTGTTTCTCTTCATCTCTCCTTACATATACTTTTTGAGCTTCCCTCAAAACTCTTCCATGGGTCAGTCTTTCGAATTATCTAATTTTTGTAATTTTTTAGCAATGTCTGGTCAACTGTTAGTAACATAATGAAGTTTTAACATTCCCTTTCATGGGGGTTTTCTGATTCTAGATTCACATATTTTCTCATTTGCTCCTTGAGCCTTTCTGGGAATTCTGTAAGTCCTTCATCCTTTCCTTGATGTACACTTAAGGTCTTATTAAGGGTTTGAGTATGGGGCACTGACTCTTGAATTCCTTTAATTATCATCTCTCTAAGGTCCCTTATATGTTCTCAGTGGGCTATATTATTATTATCCTGTTAGGGGTTCAATTGGGAATTTTTGTTCTGCCACTAGGACATTTTGTCTGGGGAGATGTTCATATTCCCAAATGGTCATAGCAGCCCTGCAAATCATGCTTCTTTCTTCCCCCAAGAAGAAGATGCCTAGGATGAACATCAACTCAGTCCAGGTATATAGTTGAGGCCCTAAGAACTGGTCAGGCTGGTCTTCCCCCCAACAGGGGTCACCTAGTAATGGCCTGAGTTCCTTCTTTAAACTCTGGACCTCTGAACAAGTTAAGGGGGCACTCACAAAGCTAATGCCTCCTCCCCTGAGGAGCACTTCTCTTAAGGAAAAGAGAGTTGGGGCATATTTTTTAGTAGTAGGGAAAGGAAAGTTTTGGATATCCTTTTTACACTGCTGTATATCATTTTGGAGTCTTCCCAGGGAAGGGTATTTAGGCTAGGAACAGGTAGGTTAAGAGGATGATAACTCCCAAGAGTCAGGAATATAAGGAGGGGGAATAGCACGAGTGGAGGATGAACCCGAAGTGACTGCCAGATCTGAGGTGGCTGCCACACCTGCTTGAGGAGAGGATAAGTTGGGGGTGTTGGGTGGGTAAAATGATCTAGAGGGTCCCAGGCTTTGGGATCCTTTTGTCTAGTGGTTGGTTTTACTAGACCTACTTTAGGGAGGGTTACATTTGGTCCTTGCCCTGCACTCTTTAGGAGAAAGAGGAGAATGAGTCCTTTTCTCCAGCAAAGAGTACAGTCTATTTCTTCCTGTGAGACAAGACTTTGGTCATTCACATACTGAATTAAAAGTTGACAGACCCAATCATCACCTGATCCAAAGTTTGGTCAGAAGATGGCAGGTTTGAGGATGGGTTCCTTGGTTCAAAGGAAACAACAATATTTTATCATCTGTTGCTTTTTCTTGTGTTTAGTCCTTTTATTCTCCTTCCAATATTTTAGCATGAGACCTAAGGGGCTATTTGAGGGAATCTGACTATACCTGTCCCTACCTTTCCCCATTTTACTAGGGGCTTTTCCCATCTCAAAGGTTTTGGATGTTTTCTCAAGTGTGCATGGCTTGACCTCTCTTACTAGAGATTTCTGGCCTTCTGTTTCTCTAGAGGCTCAATCCCCCACCCCCACTGGAGGTTTCTTGCACTCTTTTCCATCCACTTCATCTTCTCTGGCTGCTTCTCCAGAAGGATATTAGATCCTTGTCAGCACTGGTGGGATGGTATGAACCCCATGTCAGGATCCCTACAAAAGGGCCACCATAAGCCATATGAGGTGACCATGGAACCACAGATTGGACTCACTCACTCTGCACAGCAGTAGTGCTAGTTACCCAATTTCAACCTCCAAGATTTTCTGACCACCAAGGAAATGTTTCACTGCCCCCACAGCTTTTCTTAACTTGGTCTGTGCACAGAGTTACCTGGTTGCTGTGGTGTCTGTGGGCAAGCCTTTCCCTTCCTGTTTTGCTAAGAGTCCAGGTTTATTCATCACAATGGGTGGGTCTCAATCTCTAGCCTCGAGGCCACTGCAATGAGGAAGGGGGATGCATCTCCCCCAGGAGATGACTGGAGACCCTTCTCAGGAGGAGAATGGGATTCCCAGACGGGCACCAAAATTTGTTGGAAATAAAGCTCAGAGTCGCAGAGGAAATGAGCACGCAGACAGGGAACTTCTCAGCAAGGCAAATTTACTTCTACAGAATAGTGCTCCCTGCAAGCAAGCCAGAGGCAAGAGAGTACACAGAACAAAGGAGAACAGAGGTTTTTATTCCTAACACAGACCCTGTTCCTGCGTCCTCCCTCTGTTGGCTGGAGTTGGACTGCACAACCTAAGCTAATTCTGATTGGCTACTGTTGACATTATCACAGGAGGCAAAGGTGGGCACTTGATGGGAAGAATGGGTGCACAGGTGACAGGACATGCTTGGGCATGTTTGGGTGCAGCAGAGATAGGGGAAGGCTAACAGATAGATGGGTAAGGTTATATTCAGAATAGAACAAAGTACCAGGAACCAAAACCTTTGAAGAGGAATGATTTGTTTCTAACATACACAATCATATCATCTGCAAACAGGGACAATTTTACTTCCTTTCTTCCTATTTAAATAACCTTTCTTTCTTTCTCTTGCCTGATTGTTCTGGCCAGAACTTCCAATACTATGCTAAATAGGAGTGGGAGAGAGGGCATCCTTGTCTTGTGCCAGTTTTCAAAAGAAATGCTTCCAGCTTTTGACTATTCTGTATGATATTGGCTGTGAGTTTGTCATAAATAGCTCTTATTATTTTGAGATAAGTTCCATCAATACCTAGTATATTGAGAGTTTTTAGCACGAAGGGGTATTTAATTTTATTGAAGGACTTTTCTGCATCTATTGAGATAATCATGTGTTTTTTGTCATTGGTTCTGTTTATGTGATGGATTACGTTTATTACATTGTGTATATTGAACCAGCCTTGGATCCCATGGATGAAGCTGACTTAATTGCAGTGGATAAGCTTTTGATGTGCTGCTGGATTCAGTTTGCCAGTATTTTATTGAGGATTTTCATATCAATGTTCATCAGAGATATTGGCCTGAAATATTATTTTTTGGTTGTGTCTCTGCCAGGTTTTGGTGTCAGGATGATGCTGGCCTCATAAAATGAGTTGGGGGGAGTCCCTCTTTTTCTATTGCTTGAAATAGTTTCAAAGGAATGGTACCAGTTAGAGAATCTCTTGAATCCAGGAGGCAGAGGTTGCAGTGAATCAAGATCACACTACTGCATTCCAGCCTGGGTGACAGGGCAAGACTCCATCTCAAAAAAAAAAAAAGTGTAATACAGTTATGCACTACATGATGATTTTGGTTAATGACAGACCACATAGATAATGGCCCCATAAAATTATAATGGAGCTGAAAAATTTCTATCACATAGTGATAACTGCCATATCACAATGCACTTGTCGCATGTTTGTGGTGATACTGGTGTAAACAAACCTACTGCCTACCAGTTGTATAAAAGTATAGCACATATAATTATGTACAGTGCATAATACTTGATAATAATAAAGAACTATGTTACTAGTTTATGTGCTTATTGTAATAAATACATTAACACACGTATTTTAGAGTATACTCTAGTTATTAAGGCAAAAAGTTAACAGTAAAACAGACTAGGCTGGGCACAGTGGCTCACACCTGTAATCCCAGCACTTTGGGAGGCTGAGGAGGGCAGATCACAAAGTCAAGAGATCAAGACCATCCTGGCCAACAAGGTGAAATCCTGTCTCTATTAAAAATACAAAAATTAGATGGGAGTGGTGGTGCATGCCTGTAGTCCCAGCTACTTGAGGGGCTAAGGCAGGAGAATATTTTGAACCCAGGAGGCAGAGGTTGCAGTGAGCTGAGATCACACCACTGCACTCCAGCTGGGCAACAGAGCAAGACTCCTTAAAAAAAAAAAAAAAAAAAAAAAAAAAAGCCTCAGGAAGATCTTTGTGGAAGTATTCTGAAAGAAAGCATTGTTATAAGATATGGCAGCTCCATATGTGTTACTACCACTTAAGACCTTCCAGTAGGACAAGATGTAGAGGCGGAAGACAGAGATGCTGATGATCCTAACTATGTGTATGCCTAGACTGATGTGTATATTTGTCTTAGTTTTTAATAAAAAAGTTTCTAAGATTTTTAAAAATTTAAAAATAGAAAAAAAGCTTACAGAATAAGGATACAAAGAAAACAAATATTTTGTACAGCTGTAAAATGTGTTTGTGTTTTTAGCTAAATATTATAACAAGAGTCAAAAAGTTAAACTAATTAAAACATAAAGTAAAAATGTTACAGTAAGCTAAGCTTAATTTATTATTAAAGAAAGAAAAATATGTTTTATAAATTTGGTGCAGCATAAAGGCACCATGTTTCTTAAATCTATTGTAGTGTACAATAATGTCCTAGGCCTTCACATTCACTCACCACTCACTCATTAATTTACCTAGAGCAACTTCCAGTCCTGTAAGCTCCATTCATAGTAAGTGCCCTATACAGGTATACCATTGTTTATCTTTTATACCACATTTTTACTGTAGCTTTTCTACATTTAGCTACGTTTTGGTACATAAATACTTGCTATTGTGTTATAATTGCCTACATTATTCAGTAGAGTAACATGCTGTACAGGTTTCTAGGCTAGGAGCAATAGGCTATACCATATAGTCTAGCTGTGTAGCAGACAATATCATCTTGGTTTATGTAAATATACTCTTTGACATTCCCACAATGATGAAATCACCTAACAATGTATTACTCAAAATCTATCTCATCATTAAGTGATACAAGACTATTTGGAGTTGAGAGACAATAAATTGGTAATGACCACACAGTAACCATGATTTTTCTTTTTTTAATTTAATTTTTAAGATTTTAGATTCAGGTGGTATATGTACAGGTTTTGTTACATGGGTATATTGCATGATGCTAAGGTTTCAGCTTCTAATGATTCTGTCACCCAAGTAGTAAACATAGTACCTTAAAAGTAGTTTTATAACTTTTGCCCCTCTTTTTGGAGTCCCCAGTGTTTATTGTTCCCATCTTTTTGTCCTTGGGTACCCGATGTTTAGCTCCTACTTATAAGTAAGAACATGCAGTGTTTGGTTTTCTGTTTTCACATTAATTTACTTAGGATAATAGCCTGCAGCTGCATCCATGTTGCTACAAAGGACATGATTTCATTCTTTTTTATGGCTGCATAGTATTCCATGGTGTATATGTGCCACATTTTCTTTATCCAAAATGATTTTTCTTTATAAGCCATTATGAACAAGTTGATACTTTTAACTATGTGGATGTTTTATTTAAATAAAAAATTTAAGTAAGATTTTGTTTTCTGAAATCTTGTATCTGTAATGTAATTCTCTCATTTTCAGGCCTACCTGTTGAATATTTGCTCTTAGACATATCCCATATATACCTTAACTTCAAAATACATCCTCTTCCCACTCCTCCCCTCCAAAAACACCTGTTTCTTTTTCTCCTCTTCCTATCTTTCTTGTTTTGCCTGCTGGCTCAGGTAAAAAGATGGGAATTAATTTAGACACCACCCCCACAGATACACACACACACACACACACACACAAACACACACACTCCTACATCCAGTTTGTCACTCTAAATCATTCTCTCCTTTGCTTTCCTAGTGCCTTATTTCAGTCCCTCATTATCCTAATAGCCTCCTGAGTGGTCTTTCTCACCAATTCCCGACACAGCAATCTATATTTCACACTGCTGCCAGGGGACTTTTTCTAAGTTCAAATCTTATGCCATCTCTCAGTCCTCTCTGAAATTCATCTAAAAGCATCACCCTTTATTCCTTTCAGAATAAAATCCAAATTCCTTAGCATGGCACACAAAAAGTTCAACATGACCCCAAATGCTTAATGCTCCAATCACACCAAACTTGAAGCATTTCTCCAACAGCACAAGATTTTACAATAGAAATCAGATATAAAGCAATCAATTAATTATGAAACCTCTTTTACACTGTGTAAACTAGTATTGATTACAAGTCTGTCTCAATTGAGAATTAATAGATGGCCAGCCAAGGTGGGGGTAAAAGCTCATACAGACAAAGCATGGAAACACATGGCTGCTCTGACTGCATGGCTGGATGCTCTGCCAACATTTCTTTGGACTTCTGTCCTTGGGTTCTTTTGTTTACCTTCCACAGGCATGATAAATGCAGCAAACTCAATTGTAAGGTCAGGATCCGTCAACAAGAAACTGGGGCTGCGTGTGTGTAAGAGTAAATGAGAAAATGTTTTAATTTTGTTCGTTTGGATGTTTTGCTTAAAATATTTAAAAATACCCTCAGAAAAATAGAAATATCTTTTTTATTGAAATCTCTGCAAGAGAAACAAAAACTTACTGTAAAAGTCATGAAGCTGTCAAGCATCTTACCTATATTTTTCTATTAAAGTGACTTTTAATAATGGAAGATTTCTTAGGAATATAGCCAAACAGACCCTATTTCCTCTACCTGCTAATTTTTGCTAGTGTGTTTTGACTTAGCAAAATTATTGTCAGTTTTAGAAAGGTTTTTCTGATTCTCTCAGCCCAAATCTAGCACTCTTTATTCTTGCTGCCATTGCACTCTAGATATATTTGCCTCCTTAAACCTGGCACCCTATGTTACAATTGTTAATTTAATGCTCTGTCTCTCTCCTGCCTGCTCAGAGAAGGAACTCGAGAATAGAAGCCCTCCTTCGTCTATGTAGCACCATGGCTTCAAGTGATGCTTCAGATGTAATAAGTTCACAATACATCTTGTTAAAAAGCACTGACAGATTTATTGTGCAGCATGTATTGATTGATTGTATCATTGCTATTCTTGATTATTTTGCAAATTTTAAATGGTTCAGGAACTCCTTCCTAAAAATTGTCTCAGAAGCTTCAAAGTTCTAAACTATAATAATTTAATCCCCAGCATTTATTACTGTAATCCTTATGCAAATTGGAGTAAAACACTATGGAAAATCATTATATTTATTTCATATCCAGGGAGCTGGACTACACTTAAACCATTATCCATTCTACCTAATAAAAGTGATTAAATGGCAGTGACTTCTAAAACCTGGTTTCTTGTCAAACTAGGAAAGCATTTAAAAATCAGTAACTCATAAAACTTGCTAATAGCTTAAAATAAGCTTTTTCAGAATTGTACCATTAGTGGAAGTGCCTGGACAACATGTACTGTATCCACCCTCTCCCTCACACAGAGAACATTAAATCACTAATTCTGTATATTTATTTATTTATTTGTTTACTTAAGATTTATACTCTACCTTCCTCCAAAATTATTGTATGAGAATTATCAGCTAGGAAAATTATTAATATCTATGTTTCAGGGACTTTATGGTTCATGGGTGTGCAGCCATAGCTAATGCTAGTTAGGTTCTAACTCAGGAGCTTAGTTTTATATGTACTTCCTCTGGCCTTTGTATCAGGAATTTTTCAGGAATGGTTTATAGATCAAGAATATTGTTATATCACATAGCCTGTGTACAGAGTATAGAGTGACTCTGTGTATGAGTCTGTGTGTACAGAAAACAAAGAGAAACTATTTAATGCTTTCTCATATAATCAAATGATGACAAGTTTTCTAAAGTTCAATAACTACAGCTGAGAATTCAAAAGCAAAACATTATAGGGAGAGTCATTATACTTTGGAAAAAATCCATGGCTATAGCAAAGAGAACACTTTAAATGAATACATAATCTTGTATGTGAATTATGCCTCAATAATTGGGAAAAATCATAACTACAATGACAGAAAATATTAGTGACTTTGTACAGCTGGGAAGGTGAAGATGACATAAAGCCATATGAAGGAAATTTTGGGAGTTATGGAAATATTCTGTATTTTGATTGTGGTTAGTCTTTATTTGGGTTAATATATTTGTCAAAACTTATTAAATATGAAAAAGTACTTATTTTATTTTATATTAATTATACCTCAATAAAGCTGTTTAAAAAATCAATGGCTAAACAAAGCAAAGCACCGTTAAATTGCTATTTTAAAGATTTATAATAACAAATGATGAGTACTGTATATTTAGAGTAACTTTTCTTTGCCAGAGATCCCACAGATAAAAATAATGCATATAGATCTCATTAAGAGAGTAACATTGTACAATTTCTCAATAAACATAAATTATTAATGTTTAACTATATAAGATCACCCAGTTGCTCATTATTAAAATGTGCGTGACATTCCATATGTATAACTTACCAGCCAGCTCCAAGGCCTGTTCTTAAAGAAATACAGGCGTGAAAGATGGGTGAAAAACTTGTAAATTTACAAATATAGTTCACCCTATGTTACATTTATCCGAAGAAATTATCTCATCAAAATGGATGAGCTTTAACAGTAACATGTATCACCTAGATGAACTCTGAAGAAAATTCTTCCACAGGTAATAGTGAAGTGTTATAAGTGGTGAATGTCCATGGCACTTTATGCGTGAGTGGAAACCTCTCACACATAGCCTTCCATAATCTTTTGAATGTCCTCTACAATGAATGAGTTTCTCCATTGTGCATTTTGCCTTCCCAAGATAAAATTCAGAAAACCCATTTTCTCACCATTCTTGGCATCCAGGATGCAAGCAAATTGGTTCCACCAGTCAGATGCACTCACATGAGATTTCACTTCATAATATAAGGAAACAGGCTAAGTGTTGGGTATCTATTTTCCTGGTGCAGGTGATAGCTCAGTATCTTGATTTAAGGGGTAGCAGATGAAAGTACAGTAAAGTCAGTTGAGTACATGGCATCTATAGGAGTTTTACAGACATTGAGTTCCTGACATCTGAAGTCTGGGTTGTGGCAGCAATGGTGATGGCAGTTTCCACAGTAGGAGAGTCCTACAGAATGCTTCTGGAGTCAGAGGCAGCAGCAACAGTTTGCTCTTCAGGCCAGTGCATGGCTGGTGCTGGACATAGTACCTGCTAATTTAGCCTGATGCCTATTTCTTCAGCCCTCATAAGGATTCTCTGAGCTGCCGATTTTCTCTACTAAACTCTTTGTTAGCTAAAACATGCTGGAGTGTTTTCTTTTTGCCACTATGGCCAGTATATACATTTTTTTTTTCCTTGAGGTGGAGTCTCACTCTTTTGCCTAGGCTGGAGTGCAGTGGCACAATCTCAACTCACTGAAACTTTTGCCTCCTGGGTTGAAGGAATTCTCTTCCCTCAGCCTCCCAAGTAGCTGGAATTACAGGTGCCTACCACCACACCTAGCTAATTTTTGTATTTTCAGTAGGTTTCATCTTGTTGGCCAGGCTGGTCTCAAACTCCTGAGCTCAGGCAATCCTCCCATCTTGGCCTCCCAAAGTGCTGGGATTACAGGAGTGAGCGACCACACCTGGCTCAGTATACACATGGTAGAATCCTCAAGGAGTCATCCTGATGTTGAAAGCTTCCTAAAAAGTTACGAACATGTAGAGAAAATTCCACTTCAGTTTATTTCTGAAAGGTCTATTTTGTTATAGTGGCCACAGAAAGGGCACCATCTCAGAAGTGCTTCCAAGGAGTTGTCTGCCCTTCCTGAAACTGGCCAGTTTTCATGTTTATTCAGCTACTTAAGGTCTCTATTTGTGTTACCCCAGTACTCTGGGGCACACAATGGGTCCCAGAGCTATGTGTAATGATTGTAAGTTTTATCCTTCAGGACTCATCTCCATGCAGTTTAATTTCTCCTCTGAAATCTAGATTCATGTACAACTACTTCCTAGTTTTGGATGTCTAATAGGTAGCTAAAATTTCACCTGCCAATTTCCTAGATATGATATTGAAAGAAAAAGTGGACAAAAAATAGACAAATTGGACTACATTAAAATCAAAAGCTTTTGTAGTGCAAACAATAACACCAAAAAATGCAAATATAATCCAAAGAACAGAAGAAAATATTTACAAATCATATAACTTGTGGGGTCACTCAGGGTGGTAAGAGAGTTTGTAAAATTGTAGAATATAGTCACAAACCTTCTTGGAAGGCCAAGAGGTTTGCACAGTTTCAATAGAAGTTTCACCTGAAAGCAGCCTAATTCCCTTTACCTTTAATTGATAAAGAAAAGCAAATAACTAGGGAATGTGGGGGAGTTTATCTGAATAACTTGTTTACTCATATGGTCCTAAAACTAACTTTTAGTCTTTCACTGGATGGATGGCTCTCTCAGGGGGAGGGCAACCAGATTTATTACCCACAAATGGTGTTTGCCTTAGGCCTTGGAACCGTTTGTGGGCTGTGACTCAGAGCTTCTGTTATTAAATCTATACTGAATAAATACCTAGAGTGGCAACTGGTCGGGCCCATGGCTGCTATCTCTCTCAGGAGTGTCTGTGGGTGGCCACAGACCCCCAACCCATTCTTTCACTGAAGATTTGTGTTTGAGTGAATTTGTTCATCCATTGTTGGGTCAGGATCTGTGGGTCAGACCCCAACAGCTGGTGCCCCCTGTGAGAAGAGCTGTAACGGATTAAGGATCATGACAGAACCCCTGAAAATGAAGGTGAAAAGGACTGTGCAGTCTGTGAGTAATCAGCAAGTCACTGGTGCCCACTTGGGATTTCCAAGTTCAAGGGGATTGTTCAGGCTAGGGTTTCAGCATGGGACAACAGTTAACAGCTCAACAGATAAAAGTATTGAAACACTGCTTAGAGCCTCAGTCTCACAGGCTCAATTAAGGGCCCATGGTTTCCAACAGAAAGTACACTAGTTGTAAAGCTCTGGGAACAAATGGGAAGAACAGTTAAGCAGCATCATGCACAAAAACAATGGGTCCCAGTAACATCATCACCAAGCCAAAATAACAAAGAGGAAACAGAGGTTTTGCCTGAGCCCCCTTCTTCAATAAGTAGGAAAAAAGACAAGAGACGCACTCCAGCTATAGGACAAATGGTCCTAGGACTACACTTCCTAGAAGGGGTTTTTTGCACATATATTGGACTAAAACTCTGTCTCCTTATATTCAGTTAATTAGTAAAGTAATCTATTCAAGCCACAAATGATGCAGTCAGTTGCTATGTTATGATCCTGATATCATCAGGATTCCTTTAAGTAAAAAGCAATTTGAAGCAGTATTGCCCTTATCAATGGACTTGCAAATAGCACTCTCTGATTACACAGGACAAATAGAGCATGTCGTTCCTGATGACAAGCTCCTTCTGTTCTTATATCATACTCCTGTGATCTTACCTATAAAAATAGTTCACTTCCCCATACCTAATGTTTTAATACTGTTTACTGATGGTTCGGGTAAACATGGAAAAGTAGCAGTCCAGTGGAGATCACATAATTCACTCACTCGATCTGGATTTACTAGTTCTCAGAGAGCTGAAATTGGAGCACTAATCCTGGCTTTGGAAACTTTTTCCAATCAGCCCATCAATATTGTTAGCAACTCTGCTTACTCTGTTTATCTACTGCAGAACCTTGAAACAGCCTTAATTAAATCCACTCTGGATTCCACCCTGTATGTGCTCATTCTTTGACTTCAGCAATTGCTGGATCAATGCACACATCCTATTTTTATCACACACATTTGAGCCCACAGCTCACTACCTAGCCCATTGGCTTATGCCAGTGAACAAGCAGACCTACAAGTGATGACATCCCTGCTTGACCAAGCCACTCAGTCACATCAATTTTCCCACCAAAATTGGAGAAACTTAGCTAAACAACTTTAACTTAGCCAAAAGCTAGTAAACAAATTATACTGCAAAGCCCAGATTGCCAACTCATGGGCACATCCTTTCCTTCAGCAGGAGTTAACCCCAGAGGACTAGAACCTAATCAGTTGTGGCAAACAGTTGTTACACATATTCCTCAATTTGGAAAACTAAGATATGCACATGTATCCATTGATACAAACACTCATCTAATTAGTGCACATGCCCTTCCTGAAGAGTCCACTTGATATATCATTAAACATCTTCTTTCCACTTTTGCATTTATGGAGCAGCCCACGAAAATTAAAACTGATAACAGTCCAGCTTATGCCAGCTCACAATTTCAACAATTTTATCACACATGAAACATTGAACATTCCACAGGTATTCCATATAACCCCAAAGACAGGATATAGTAGAATGTGCTCACTCCACCCTTAAAAATATGCTCAGAAAACAAAGGAAGAGTATGAGTAAGAACCCTGCAACACTATTGGCACAAGCCTTATTTACCCTTCATTTTTTAAATTTAGATGACAAATTTCAATCAACTGTAGGAAAGTACTTTGCTAAAACCTCTCAAGACAGAAACAGAAAGATTGGAGAGACAAATAGAGGAAAAGAATGAGTAAGAGAGAGATAAGAAGAGACAGAGATCAGAGAGAGACACAAAAAGTAAGACAAAGGAGAGAAATAAAGGAGAAAGAAATGTTCAGAAAGTTATAGATATAAGAATGCACCTTTAGTAAGGAAATTTATAAAACAAAGTCATAAAGTTAAGGCACTTCAAAGATGGTCTGTGAAAGTTGTGAAAAAGTGATAAGAAGGAACTTATGCAAGAAATGTATAACTTTTGTTTTGAAGGCCTAAGCAAGTTTAAAACATCAATTTTAAAAGAAATTCTGTGTGTAAACCTATTGGCTAAAGTTAAAGAAGTATAATTCAGTTTTTCTGTAAACTAGACATCACAATAAAGCACAACAGGTTTTGCTTAAAGCACTAACCTGCTCTTTAACAAAGATTATAAAAGGTCTTTTAGCACAGGTATCACCCCTAGAATTTCCAGAACACCAGCACCAGCCTGGAGAATATGTCCTCATCAAATAATGGAAAGAAGAAAAAACTCAAGCCAGCCTAGGAAAGACCCTACAGGATCTGCAGCCCCAGACAATGTGGCTTCTGCAGACAAAACAGGCTCCAGACATCACCTGGGAATGCTGAAAGAGACAACATAGGAGGCTGAGCAAACCCTGCTCTGGACACAGACATCATTTACTCCAGATAATTTGTTCCTTTTTTACTCTCTCACTTTGCCTGCTACCTGTATCAGCCACACTCTATTGAGCCCATCTTCTAAATCTGCCTTTCTTTTGCCCTGTCACCTAGGCAGACACCCCCTTTCCAGCCTTCAACAATGTGACTGCTTAGCTAAAAGGAATTAACATACCCCCAATGAGAATTCTCATTAACGGCATGGAGTGAACTGAGATGCCAAGTAACACTACAGGTCATTCTTTGACTAGAAAATAATGTTGCTAATTATACTCATGATTGTCTTCCGTTATTTACTAATTCTAGGATGCAAAGCTGGAATAAAAGCAATGATTGCCTTGCCTGACAGACCCATGGCTGAGCACATCAGTACCGTCCAGTCAATAGAGACTGATGCAGAAAACAGGAAGGTGGGAGATGTGTAGGTTCACTCAGGGTGGAAGGAGAGATTGTAAAATTATAGAATATAGTCACAAACCTTCTTGGAAGGCTGAGAGGTTTGCATAGTTTCAGTAGAAGTTTTGGCTGAAAGCAGCCAAATCCCCTTTACCCTTAGTTGATAAAGAAAAGCAAATAACTAGGGAATGTGGGAGAGTTTATCAGAATTACTTGTTTACTCATGTGGTCCTATAACTAACCTTTAATCTTTCCCTGGCTGGATGGCTCTCTCAGTGGGAGGGTGACCAGATTTATCACCTGCAAATGGTGCTTGCTTTAGGCCTCAAAACCTGGCCTTTTAAATCATTATCCATAAGTTTGTTAACTCAGAGTTTCTGTTATTAAATCTATACTAAATAAATGCCTAGAGTGCCAACTAGTTGGGACTGTGGCTGCTATCTCTCTCAGGAGTGTGTGAGTGGCCACAGACCCCCAGACCACTCTTTCACTGCAGATTTGTGTTTGAGTGAATTTGTTCATCTGTCGCTGGGTCAGAGTCTGCAAGTCAGACCCTAACAATACTTGACAAAAATCTTATATAAAGAAGTCATATAATTCAACAATTAAAAAAAAAATTAGGGCCAGGTACAGTGGCTCACATCTGTAATTCCAGCACTTTAGGAGGCTGAGGCAGGTGGATCATGTAGTCAGGCATTCAAGACCAGCCTGACCAACATAGTGAAACCCCATCCCTGATAAAATATAAAAAATTAGCTGGGCATGGTGGCAAGCACCTGTAGTCCCAGCTACTCAGGAGGCTGAGACAGGAGAATCACTTGAACCTGGAAGGCAGAGATTGCAGTGAGCCACAGTGTAAGACTCCATCTCAAAAAAAAAGTTTAAAGATGAGCAAAGTATATGAACATTTTTCCAAGGAATTTATACAAATGAACTATAAGCACATAAAAAGATGCTCAACATCATTCATCATTAGGGAAAACCACAATGATATACCGCTTCATATTGTCTATATTATATAATAATATAGACAATAACAAATGTTGGCAAGGATATGGAAGAATTGAAACTCTCATTCTTTGCTGGTTGGAATTTAAATGATGAAGCCACTTTGGAAAGTTTGGCAGCTCCTCAAAATATTAAATGTAGAGTTACCATACAACCCAGCAATACCACTCTTGGTTATATACTGAAGAGTAAAGAAAGTATATGTTCACAAGAAAACTTGCACACAAACATTCATAGCAGCTTCATTTATAACAGCCAAAAAGTGGAAGCAACGCAAATGTTTATAACAGCCAAAAAGTGGAAGCAACTGATTGATACATGCCACAGCATTTATGAACCATGCAAACATTAAGTTAAATAAAAGAATCCACTCATAAAATTCCATATGTCATAGCATTTCTTTATATAAAATGCCAAGACTGGAGAAATCTATAGAGACAGAAAGCAGGTCTGTGGGTGGCTAGGAGCAGGGGAATAGGTACAAGTTTCTTTTGAAGTGACTGAAATGTTCTAAACATAGATTGTGGCCATAGTTGCATGACACTGTGACTATACTAAAAATGTATTAAATTGTGCACTTTAAATATGTAAATGTTATTTTATACGATTATATTTTAATACAGTTTTAAAAAATAAAAACAAAAACCTCAACATGGACAAAACTGAACCCTTAACTATTGTCTCCCTTATACCTATTCTTCTTTGAGTTTTCACTTAGCTGTCCAGGCCAATAATGTAGAAGTTGTCCTTGATTTTTCCTTATGTGTCTCCCACATTCAATATAGCTACAAATCCATTGTCATTACCTCCAGGTATATCCGAGGTCAGCCCTTCTCATTTCTAGTCCAAATTAGCATACTCTGTATTCCAGTGTGCTTTCTAATTGGTGTCTCAGCTTCCATATTTGCCTCCATAAGTCTGTTTGCATATGACAGCTAGCTCACCTTCTTAAAACTATAAAACATATCATCCACTGCTTATAATCCTCCAATGAATTGAGCTGAAATAAAATTTAATCTCCTTTCCCTAGCCCACAGTCCCAGTGTCTGCCTTCTTCAGCAAGTCCACCACATGCCCTCTGAATGCCGATTCCCTCATCTTCTTTGAATAGACCAAATTTGTTTTGGTCTCATGACTTTTATGCTTGCTATTTCTTCTGATGCTCATGACTAATCTATTTCATCACTCAGGTTTCATCTCAAAAGTCATCCCTTCCAAAGTGCTTTCCAATATAGCATTTCCTCTCAGTGGTGCTTAGTCCTATTATAACCTCCTTTATTTTCTTAATAGTATTTATAATTAGCTAGGATTATCTCAATTTTTATTTTGGTAAAATACACACAACATAAAATTTACCACCTTAACCTTTTTAAGGGTACCATATTAAGTACACACATATTGTTGTGCAACAGATCTCTAGAACTTTTTCATCTTGTGAAACTGAAATTCTATACCCATTGGACAACTCCCCTTTTAAGTGGAATTATGCAGTATTTGTCTTTTTCTGACTGACTTATTTCACTTAGAATAATGTCCTCAAAGTTCATGCATGTTATAGTCAATTATTTCTTTATCTGGTTATTATCTGTTCTCTTGCTAGATTGTAAGCATTGTGAGAGCAGAGACATTATCTACCTTGTTCATTGCTATATCTCTGCACCTACAACAACTGAAGGAAGTTCCATAGTGATGGCAAGACTGGAGCTGAAACTTGGAGGATGTGATTAAACAGCAGAAGCGATATTCCCCAAAAATGAACAGCATGAGTGTCAGCAAAGACATTGGAATGAGTATGGCCTGTTAGTGGCATAAAGATATTTGTATGATTCAATAATAATTAGAGATTAGTATAAATAATTTGTTATAGGTAGATAGGACCAGATTCTCATAATCCTATCAGTCTGAGTTTCTGGATTTTATCCTAGAGGCAATAAAACAATGAAAATTTTTGTAAAGGAAAGTGTTTTTATACAGGGAAATTTGGTGAATTATTTACCAAGCATCTACTTTATACTACATGAGTACATACATTATTTTTTAAAACTTACAATAGCCTGGTGAATAACTTTCATTTTTCAGAAGAATATTTTGGATAAGCAATTAATTATGAGGACAATTCAGACTAGAACAGTAAGAATAGAGATATTTAAGTATTGATCTTTAAATTATAAGCATGTAATTTTTAATTTTTGAAAGTAAAAATAATAAGACAAGCTAACAGATTGCAAATGGAGAAAAAGGAGAAAAAATATTTCAAAATATTTTACCACGATGTTTAGAAAGGAAGGAGAGGCACAGAACTACAGAACTAGTCAGGACAGTTGACTGGGAGAGAGCATAGCTGGTTGGTGGAAAAGGGAAAGGTTTTAACAGAACACCTAAATAGAAAAGTCTGGCAGATATTTTCAAATGTGACACTGAGGCAGTCACAAAAGATCAAAAACTGATGATGGAGAATTTATTATTCTTCCCCAAAAAATGATGTAGTTTCATAACTGAGTTAAATTAGTGACTTAGCAAAATTTAAACATAACTTTTTGTTTGATTTTTCTAACAACAGCAAACTCTCTACCATACTTTTAATGATTCTACAGAAAGGTCTACCCATGTGGGATATGACTTTGGGCTCAATCTCTAAAGTGGGCTGGCTTGAGACACCCACAGAAGATTAAGTTCATACAGATTAAGATCATGCAAACATGTAGGAATGAGAAGGATGGTATGGTTTAAAATTATTGGTTTACAAAGTCATACTCACACTACATAATCCCACAGTTGCTTTTACATTTCCCGAAACCAAACAAATAAAGCAGAAGTGTTCAGGTGTCCTACAAATTTCTCTGTTCCAGAAATCTTCAGCAGTGTTTCAGATTTTAGAATCTGAAGTCTAAAAAGTATTATCTGTCTGTTGTTTGGATTTTCATTACTTTTCTCTTCTTCGTTAAATCTTTTCCATATGTTACCCCTGGGCCCTTGTGACTGCTTGGATTCACATCCAGTTAACTGCTTATTATTTTTCAACATCCTCTCAAATTTTCTTTCCTAAATTATTATAGTATTGCACTGGGGAACTTGACGTTGCAAGAAAACAATCAAAAGGCTTAACAGCAATGGATAAAGATAAAGAATAGGCTTTGTTAAATTTGGTTTCTCATCAGGTTTTTCTAAAGTTAAACTTTGACTTTAATGTGAATATATTTGAATGCATTAAATGTTCACTCATTTTTGTTTTACCTCTTTGCCATTTGCCTGTATGATCAATGTGAGCACACACACACACAGACACACACAATGCACACTTTTTATTCATGTATCCAACATTTATTGAATCACTTTCTGTATACTAGGCATTGCACTAAATATTTTTCCAGAAACCTTATTCTTCCTTATGTTAATACGTAATTTAAAGTTCATCATTCTCCAATTTTTTTTTTAAGATGGGGTTTCACCATGTTGGTCAGGCTGGTCTTGAACTCCTAACCTTAGGTGATCCGCCCGCCCTGGCCTCCCAAAGTGCTGGAATTATAGGCATGAGCCACCGTGCCCAGCCTTCCAATATTCTTTTATATTTTCTTCCTGAAACTAGTTGTGCTACTAAAAATAAGAATATTAACATATTAATTTCACTGTGACTCTTAATGCTGTTCTATTAACTTTGTTGTCTTGCTGGAGTTTTTTTCCCTTAGAAGTTTAATAAGTATGCCCTATGTGCTGGGTACTATGTCTCGTACAGACAAGCTTCAAAGTGTAGGGTATTCAACAGCTGAAAATAGCACTTTTCTAACAAGGCTTGTATGTGGATCACATTACAAACTGACCCCAATCAACCTTTCAACCATATCTTTATTTCTCTACACACTCATGGCCACCTCTCTATTCCACCAGTATTAAACTATTTGACAAATTGAGACAGTAAGCTTTAGATCTTATATTCACCTGTCTCTATTTCTAGTTCAAATTTGATGAAAAATTAATATCTAAGAACTACTATGTATCTCAGAAGATAAACAGAACAATCACAGAATAGTGATGTATGCATAGACATTTAAGCAAGGAAACTGTAGCTATTTCTTTTCAGTAGGAAAAAAAATTTTGTAAAGATTTTTCAAAATATTTTATCATACAAATAAGTCCATAACAATAACTTCTAATGAATAGCATATAATTGGAATATAAATAGGGGAGGCATGTGTTCAATATAACAATATTTTTGTAACAGAATCAAATCTTTTTAAACTAGAAAAATTAGACATGCTAATACAGTGTATGTGGATATCGTAGAGGCAGAATAGCATAGAGAATGGGATGACTGGATCTGGAGTCTGACAGTCCTAAGAGAGAATTCTAGGGCCATCAGTTACTAGCTACAGGACCTCTGAAACATTTACATCTCAAATCTCCAGTTTCATAATCTGTCAAGTGTGGCTAGCCAAAGAGTTATGAAAGTTAAACGAGTTTAACAATGAATAGCACATAGATGTTGCTCAATACATATTATCAAATGTTTCCCTATTTTTGTATCTTCTTAAGTGTATTTCAATTTAAATAAGTTAACTTGATATCTTCCTCTCAGTGAGATTGCTTCCTATAAATGAGTGGTGTCAAGGGAAGGAAGGGAATAGCAATGTCAATGTTGAGCAATAGAGACTAACTTGTTTTCTTCTCTCTAGAATAAGAGGATAGACTAGAAACTCATATCTTAAAATTCCAAACTCTTCATTGAGTATATCTGTCATGCTAATTGACTATGTTATTTCCAGATATTTCTCATTGTACTTTTTGCCAGGTTTTCAGTAGGTAGGAGGAGGGAATCAAGTATATGTGTTGTAATCCATTTGAGTGTTTATGTATGTTGAAGGCACTAGTTATTGTTATTCAGACTACATCCAGATTAAGAAAGGCTGGGCTCCAATGGAAAATCTTCTCTACCATTTTACCTCCATCCTTATCTGTCCCTCAGATCAGATTCAAGGCTACTGGTTCATCAGTCTAAGGGTAAAGGTTGACCAGGCGAGGTGGCTCACACCTGTAATTCCAGCACTTTGGGAGGCCGAGGCAGGCAGATTACCTGAGGTTGGGAGTTTGAGACCAGCCTGACCAACATGGAGAAACCCCATCCCTACTAAAAATACAAAAAATTAGCTGGGCATGGTGGTGCATGCCTGTAATCTAAGCTACTCAGGAGACTGAGGCAGGAGAATTGCTTGAACCCAGGAGGCAGAAGTTGCAGTGAGCCAAGATCATGACATTACACTCCAGCCTGGGCAACATAAGTGAAATTTCATCTCAAAAAATAAAAATTAAAAGAATTAAAAATAAGGGTAAAGTTTTGGCTAATCCCATGTACTTCCCCATCCTTTTTTTTTTTTTCTCTGAAGAAGGCAAGTGTGACCCTCCATTGAATTAAAGTAGTAAAATTCAAGACTGTGATTTGGGAGAATGGGCTTAATTTGAGACTACTTTAGTGTGCCTAGTATGACAGTTTATTAAGAGGCCAGGAAAAAGTATTAATTGAACAGATATGATTAAAGTGAAGTTATTGCAGCACTGTTTACAATAGCAAAGACCTGGAACCAACCCAAATGC
>CAUYLG010033117.1:0-58255 GCA_963573385.1 Cacajao melanocephalus | reverse complement strand
ATTATATCCAGGGCACCCTGGTGGTGTCCAGCAGCAAAGTGGGCAGTGGTTTACTATAGAATTGGCACATATACACCATGGAATACTATGCAGCCATAAAAAACGATGAGTTCGTGTCCTTTGTAGGGACATGGATGAACCCGGAAACCATAATTCTCAGCTAACTGACACAAGAACAGAAAATCAAACACCACATGTTCTCACTCATAGGCAGGTGTTGAACAGTGAGAACACATGGACAGGGAAGGGAGCATCACACACTGGGGTCTGTCGGGGGGAAATAGGGGAGGGACAGCAGTGGGTGGGGAGTTGGGGAGAGAAAGCATGGGGAAAAATGCCAGATATAGGTGATGGGGAGGAAGACAGCAAATCACACTGCCATGTGTGTACCTATGCAACAATCTTGCATATTCTTCACATGTACCCCAAAACCTAAAATGCAAAAAAAAAAGTGACTGGCAAACACAGGTGATTGTGCTGGGTTCAATAAACACCAACTGGGTTATTGAATTAGAACGTCTGTTAAACCATTACACTGATTGAAGGGCAGGGAAAATGTGAGCTCTTCTTTTTGAAGACTTGGTAGTCAGGGCCAGAACAAACATTCTCCACAATGTCAACCTGGCTTGCAGAAAGCCCAACTGTTCCAAAAACTCAGCATGGGTCAGAACTTCATCTTTCCTTTGCTGCTGCTTCAAATGACAGTTTTTCATTATTACGTTGTGTAAGGTAGCTACTGGTGCCATAGAAAAGAAGTTGGTGACTCATGAAATTATTTCTTAGCCAGAAATATATTAAGCTAAACTAACGAGGCAATGACATGATTTTTTTCATCTATATCCCACAGTATCACTTGCCAGAGGTTGCTTAAGGAAACTTGGCCTTGACATGGCATACCAGTCTATATTGAATATTGCAAACTTTTTAGGGTCACTCAATAAATGCAAAAGCCAGGCCATCTGTGTTAGATCACTAGAAGTTCAGCTTTGTTGATTTATGCTTTGAAGTGTCAATCATTACAGTAAAAAAAAATTAGTGAGCCTATACTGTGTCGTAATTTTGTGTGCTGGCGTACTGACAAAGAACTAATATTTGGTTTTTGCTTTAAAGACCTTACCAGTTAGTGAAGGAGGTAAAATGTGAATGGTAGAGTTAAACAAGGTAGAATGTGAGGAGGAGACTAATAGAGGAGCAGTGGGAAGCCAAGCAGAGGGGTGGGGACTCCATGGAAAGCTGCATGAGAGAGGTAGAGAGTTGAACCTTGAAGGCTGGGGAAGCTTTAGACCCAGACCCATGGAGACAGAGGTTGAGAGAATTGCGGGGGGAGGCGGGGGCGGTGTTTGTCCAAAAAGGAACAGCATGAGGAAGGGCCTGGAGAGAAGGTGTCCTAGGGCATCTCAGAAACTGCTGAGAAATTAAACTGCTCTGCAGACGTCAATATGTACTCTGGGGAAAAGGGCCCTAAAAGCAAATAAATTTGGGGAAATGCCAGAGATTTTAATTAAATATTAGCATATTAAGAGCTCTGAGAAGGCACTTTCTTTAAAGGCAAACTGACATCTATTTAATTTTGTTAAATAAGCAAGTGAATTTTGCTGAGAATGATGGTTTCCAGCATCATCCATGTCCCTGCAAAGAATATGAATGTATCCTTTTTTATGGCTGCACAGCATTGCATGGTGTATATGTACCACATTTTCTTTATCCAGTCTATCATTGATGGGCATTTGGGTTGGTTCCAAGTCTTTTCTGTTGTGGATAATGCTGTAATAAACATATGTGTGCATGTGTCTCTATAGTAGAATGATCTATAATCCTTTGGATATATACCCAGTCATGAGATTGCTGGGTCAAATAGTATTTCTGGTTCTAGATCCTTGAAGAATTGCTACACTGTCTAACACAGGAACAGAAAACAAAACACCACATGTTCTCACTTCTAAGAGGGAGTTGAACAATGAGAACACATGGATATAGAGAGGGGAACATTACACACCTGGGTCTGTCGATGGGTGGGGGGCTAGGAGAGCGATAGCATTAGGAGAAATACCTAATGTAGGTGACAGGTTGATAGGTTTGCAGCAATCCACAAACACACGTATATGCCTATATAACAAACCTGCACATTCTGCACATGTATCTCAGAACTTAAAGTATAATAATAAAAAAGGAAACAAATTTATATGAGCAGGAAATAATTTCTTTTTGTTTTTTGTTTTGTTTTGTTTTGTTTTTAACCTGGAACTAGTATTTCTGAAAGCTTTCCCGTAATGTTAGTTTGGGGAATATTAATATGCTTGGCATAATGATTTTAGACTCATTAGAAATGTTGCCTAACAATCATAGTTATACTGAATATAATAAAATAGCAAAATTTATTTTTTACTGGAATACAAGGAGCATAAATACAGTCTTGAGAAATAATACTGGAAAGGCACGTTGGGATCAGATTGCAAAGGACCTTGAGTGCTACGTGTATTAGGGTTCTCCAGAGAAACAGAACAAATAGGAGATATCTGTCTATCATCTGTCTATCATCTATCTATCTATCTATCTATCTATCTATCTATCTATCTATCTATCATGTATCTATCTATCAAAGAGATTAATTATAAGGTATTGGCTCATGTGATTAGGGAGGCTGAGAGACCCAGGAAAGCTGGTGGTGTAGTTTGCAGGCCTGAGAGCCAGAGATTTGATGGTATAGATTCTAGCATGGGTCTGAGGGCCTGAGAGGCGCACCAAGGACAGGAGGAGATTGATGTTCCTGCTCAACAGTCGGGTGGAGAGTGAATCCAGCCTTCCTCTGCCTTTTTGTTCTATTCAGGCTCTCAAAGGATTCGATGTTACACACACCCACACTGGGAAGAGTCATTGGCTTTTCTCAGTTCACCAATTCAGATGCTAATCTCTTCCAGAAACACACCATAGACACCTCCAGAAATAATGTTTTACGTCAGATATCCGGGCATTTTATGGCCCATTCAAGGTGACATATGAAATTAACCATCACACCATACTAAATGTTTGGATTTTATGTTGTAGGCGGAGAGAATACTACTACTGTTGCCCTGTGAAGTATAACCTGCATAGATTTGCTACAATAAAGTAATGTTAAAAAGATGAATACCTGGGTTAGACTTCCTGAGGTTTAGAGATTAGAACACTTTCCATCATTGTGTTTGAACTCTTCAAAGAACAAAACTTAAGCTTTAGTTATAAACTAAAATGAATGTTTGGTTACTTCAGTGGAACCAGTTTGGTCAATATATAAGTTAACTAAATTAATTACAGCTATGGTTTTGATGTTCATGTGAAATTCAGACTAATCAGAATGGAAGTGGTGGTTTAAATGAAGTCAGCCACGTGCGATAAGAGAGTACCTTCCAATGTAGCAAGGGCATACTTCTGAATCAAATCATAATCAGGGTATTAGTAGATGTGTGAGGATAATTAGTAGTTTCATGCACACACACACACACACACACAACACACATGCATATTTCTTGCTTACATCAAGTTTATTGCAGTTATTCTTTGTCAGGGGGTTCTTCTGGGCAACTCCTCCAGGCAATCACTCAGGAATCCATCCACTTTGTGCTCCACCATGTTTAACACATTGTTTCAAGTTCACTCTGGTGTCATCAGGTGACAGATGAGAAGACAAGCACGGAGAAAGTTTATTGATATTGTTCTTAACCACCTTGGCCTGGAAGGACACATCATGTTTTTTCACCCTCCTTGGGCTAAAACCAATCACATGGCCTCATCCAAATGCAGTGTTGGAAACGTTAACAGTGTTTCCAGGAAGAAGAAATGGGTTTGCTGAACATCTAGCCGATCTCTGCTAACTAACACACTACTCAGACTAACATATTACCCAATAGCAGGTTACGGTTTCAAGTACAGAACTGTTTTTCCTTGATCATCAATTCTGTTGCTCATCCAAAAAGAAAGTCAGAAGCAGTGGTCCTCTAAGTCTTTGCTTCTATGTAACATAAATGTATTATGAAAAATTATGTACTCCCTTACCTTTTTCTTAAATTGAGTTATGAATTCTTTCTTCATAAATTTAAATAGTATCAAAGGACGAAATGTCTCACATATTATAAATATTGCATGTTTTAATATGAAATAATACATCACTCTTTAAAATTAATCTAGTGGCATAAAGATGTCACAGTCACTTGACATTCACCATCTAATTTTTAAAAATCACATGAATGAGCTTTTATTTAATAGTAGGAAATTCTACATTGCATGTTTTTCAAACCATAAAAACTGTATTTCCACTTTATTCCCATGACTGAGTTTTCTCTTATTGTCACATTTTTATGTTTGGAGGTGTTCTATAGATCAACCTATGAAACATTTCTGTAAAAGAAAATATGTTTAAAAGTTGAAACAAATATTGTTGCCCGTGACTCCAAGGCTTCAAGCTGTAAAACACATTTCTTTTGGATCGAATTATCATTATAATTATTCAAAATAACATATGCACATATACTGTACATTTTAACAAATAATTACATGTCATGAAAGTAAAATATCTTTATTGGAATTGCTTTCTTTCATGATAAACATGGGTGAGGACTATATTTTCTTATCAATGAATGCTCTGTAGATACCACAATTTTGGATTGTCTCTTTGTCTGGGACCTTTGGCTTGCTACATACTTACATGGTTGAGAATTTTTTTGCTGTTTAGATTTTTTTTTTTTTGCAGAATGGGAGAAGGGAGCAGGTACTTGGCTTGTTGCCTCAGGTGCTTTCTCACACAGATCAATTTTATAAAATAATGGACCTTTGATAATTCTAGATTTGAAACTCATTATATTTGTGCCCACATATGCCTAGGGAGGTCTGACATATGGAAAATAAAAATGGCCCTAGAGTATGGATACCTTATTTCGCTCATAGTTGGCTATGCTCCCCTAAATAAGTTACTTCACCTCAAGGCATCTGGTCTCCTGTTTCAAAGAATTTGGAGCCCATTTAGTACCCACATTCTGAGTCTCAGGTATCCTTCTGAGGGTGAAATTGATTGTATAATGTAGGCTGGACTTTCTACTGACTATATCCACCAAATTATCTTTTCCAAGCAATTAGATTCTGCAACCGTCTCATCTCAACATATCAAACAGATTTATGAAAGTAATGTTTGACCTTTGCAACAACTAGAAGGGAACATAGATGAAGAGAACAGAGCTTTAAGGCATTTCTTTTCTTTCCTTTTTTGGCTTGATTAGATATTTGGTTTCCACCGCTTGCATGACTAATTCTGTGCTTCAATGACTCTCTTATAACCTTAGCATGTAAAGATGGAAAAGTTCCCCCAACATTTTCAGGAGACTTTTATTACAGGCTATTTTATACGTCTAGTCAGAATGGGCTAACTGATTTTTCACAAGAACAAAATTTGGCAGAAAGCCTGGCCTCTCTTAGTCCTCCTCTTGCCAAAAATCACTCTGAAGCCAGTCTGGAGGCCTCTTGATGTCCCCTATGAGGCCAGATTGAGAAATGGCTTGGGTAAGAATAACCCTTTCACCTACAGTCAGACTTTGTTTATCCATGGAGAGGTAGAGAACCGCTCTTTACCTGCATTTGTGGAAGATTCAAGGGGAAGCTTAGTGGCTCTACCTCCCTGGGAAGAGATGATTTCATGTTACCCATGTGACTTGGAAAGGGCACAGAGAAGCCACGTCATCCTCCTAACTAGCAAGAAGGACACTGTAGGAATATGGCTGCCCCCACTTCTCCTTCAAACCTTCCCAAATACCATGGTTTTCCTGGCTTCGCAGGTACCCAGCCCCTGTGTCACCTCCTTCTCCCTCCAGTGTGGTTACTTGGTCCCCATCTGAAGATGCAGCCTCACTCTGCCTCTCAGGGCAAATACTGACAAGAGACAGGAGGTCCCCAAGTCACAGAAAGGGTTTAAACAGGGGTGTGTCAGGATCAGATTTCAGTTTTCGATTTACTGCTCTGACTGCAGCTGTGTGGAGGATGTTCAGGTTACACTGTGGTGATAAAGTTGTTATTCTGCTGGAGAACTGCAATGAGTTTCACATGTGTGTTGCCTGTGTGATGTACTGAACCCAGATGGCCCCTATGGCTTGCTGCAGGAGCCTGTTGTCTTGTCTTTTATTGGAGATGAGCAAACCAGGCTGTTTCTGAAAATGAATATTTTTAAGAGAATCTTCACTAAGCCAACTTGGTAGACTGGGAGCTCTGGTCTCAGATGGTCTGGGCTCTGATCTCCCACACCTCTGCTTACTGTGTGATCTTGGGGAAGTTACTGAACTTCTCTCAGCCTGTTCTTTATCTATAAACTGAAGAGGATCCTTGTCTCTATTATACAGGATTATTGTGATGATTATCCTCCTGGTCTGTATAAATATTATACTATCTGTTTGCCCTTCTGAACTAGTGCTGAGGATAGAGTGGAGAGAACTATGGTTAGAGGAAGGAGAGAAAAGGAACGTAGATTTGGAGGAGGCATGGGAGCTGAAGGATTTGATGTTCCCGAGTTGGATCGGCAGAGATTCTGCAGTTTTGACTGAGAACAGCTCCTGGTTTGATTTGTCTCAGTTCTTGCTGAAACATCTCAACTGATGGCTCAGAGGTTGGCAGTGGTCTAAACGTGTTTTGGTTTGGTCTCTCACTTAGTTTATCTGAATAGTAATATCTGGTCTGTTGAGGTGGGCGTATAAGTCAGTGTTCTCCAGAGTAGAACCAATAAAACACACACACACACACATATCTATCTATCTATCTATCTATCTATCTATCTATCTATCTATCTATCTATCATCTATCTGTCTATCTAGATTAAGAAATTGGCTTACATGATCACATGATTGTGGAGTGAAAATCTACAGGGTAGGCTGCCGGGCTTGAGATCAGGGAAGAGTTTCAGAGTCAAAGGCACTCTGCTGGCAGAGTTTCCTCTTGCTTGGTGGAGGTCAGTCTTTGTTTAACTAATTGGACAAAGCCCACTTGCATTATGGACAGTTATCTGCTTCCCTCAAAGTCCACTGATTTAAATGTTCATCTTATATAAAAAAAAAAAACACCTTCACAGAATAATGCTTGACCAAGTATCTGTGCACCATGGCCCAGACAAATAGACACATAAAATACCCTCCTAGTGGGTACGCATGGAAGTTGGCTGCAGCCTGGATTGCCTAACACCTGACCCATGTCATTCATTTACTTATGTTCCTGACTCTGATAGATGTTTGAATTTGTGGTCTTTAGCATCCTTCTTCATGATTATGTGTCAGATTGCATTGTCAGACACTACTTGATGCAGTGGTACTTGCTGGTCTTGAGTCCCCTACTATCATCATGAACTGGCTGGAGGACCACTGTGTGGCATGTTGGGGTCTTTGACTCTGGTCGACGTGTTGAAACTTATATGAGGTTTGGTGTGAGGCATGTTGGGATTGTAACAGCATGGCCAGGATGGAGAAAAAGCTTAAGATAGCAGGCTGATGCTGGGAAACCTAACTGGCAGGGGCAGATGCCCCATGGAGCAGCCTAGGGGCCTAAACCCCAGTGTCCAAAGGATGTGGCACATTCCTGTGTGTTTGGGCAGGGAGGTCCAATCCAAAAGAGGGGGAGGGTCCAGGAGGCTGGCAATACTCTCAGGCTCTGTGCAATTGGTCTCTTCACAGCAAACTCTGAGCAGGGAGGAAGGCAGAGTAAGCTACTTTGGCTATAGGTTTCTCATTCAGAAAGCTCAGGTTCAGGGAAGTGTTGAGCTCTAGCAGGAAATGGAGCTAGGATGCAGGTGTAGGGAATGGCCAAGGCGTATGACAGAGGCTGGAGTGAAGGCTTCTGTGGTTTAGAGGCCACGTGGTGAGCCCAAATTCATCCTGGCATCATGGAATCCAGAACGCAGGAGGCTCACCTTAGACCTTGTCTGCTGCTGCTGCTGCTGAGGCTGCTGCCTTGACTTAGATTGACAAGGGAATGGGGTTGAGGCTGACTGAGAGTGATGTGGACATCACTATGGACTGCATAGGGCCCTCATCCCTGTGTGAATGGCACTCTTGGGGCCGTGGTGGATTTCCCCATGAGATGGCGCTCAGAGTTTATCTTTGTGTATGCTTTCTTTTTTTGCTTTGATTAAAAAGAATGCATACTGTAAATTGTACTCTGTTTTAGAATTCATAGAAATATGACTTGTCTTTCCTAATCTGAAGCAGATTTCATGTACTTTCATGATTCCTAGGGGATTTTATTTCTGATAGTTATTTTTTTTCCTTCTGGGATGTGGTGACAGAAGGGCACAGGGCATAGGTTATAATCTCTTATCCCAGCACCCTTGGATCCCACTATCTCCCCAAGAAGCTCACAGTCTAGTTGGAAGTAAAGATGCATCTACTCTTCTGATATAAGATGCAATGAGATGTGCTATGCTAGAGATAAAAACAAGATGTCATTATTGGATGAGAGAGAAAAAGACTAATTCTGTGTGGCATCTTCTTGAGGAAAGGTTGGGACATTAATAGGTCATAGATGCAGCTTAATATTTAAGGTGAAAAATACCGTTTCTGAAGACTGTGAAGCAGGGACATCACAAACAACTCACGTCTCCCTGTGACAAAGTTGCCCAGGGCAAACCTTTCCCTAAGAGTCGTTTGAGACAGAGACCTTGTTTGTGAGTCTGAAATTAAAGAAAAGAAGGAGAGAGGGAGAGACATAACTGTACAAAATTTAGGAAGTGCCCCCAACTTCTGGAGACAAGAGGGACCAGGTAAATACTAAAGCAGGGTATTGGTAATTAACAGGTAATATGCTCTTTTGAAGTTACTTCAGGCAAGAGCAAACAAGACGTAGTAAAAATGCACAGCCTGGAAATCAACAAATAACAAATAGTACCTTTATATTATGCTTGATGGTTTGGAAGGCAGGAATTTTTGATATTTCTGTTTAATAAATGAGAAAGCAGAGGTTTAGAGAAGTTAAGTGAATTAGTTAAGGTCACGTAAATAGTAAGTGGCCAAAGGAAACGGGTCTGGACTAGTCAGTCTGTTTTTATGGCCGCTGTGAAACTTCAATGTTTCTCTCTTCAATAAACATTTATTGAGCACTTATTATGTGCAAGTACTAGGTATCTGATGGTTTCTGATACAGTTCCTAATATCTGGGAGCTCACAGTCTAATTAATGGATGGTTCTCACTGAGGTGATGTGTCTCCCACCAGGGGACATTTGGCAGTGTTTGGAGACATTTTCAGTTGTCATGAGTGGGGAGTGGGTGTCACTGACATCTAGCGGGTAGAGGCCAGGAATGCTGAATATCTTGCAAAGTTCAGGACAGCGCTCACAACATTGAGCAATCTGGTTGTCCTTGTCAGTTGGGCTGCTGAAATAGAATGCCATAGGCAGCTCAAACAACAACATTTACTTCTCCTGTTCTGGAGGCTGGAAAGTCAGGGTACTGGCAGGTTTGGTGTCTAGAAAGGGCTACTTCATGGCTTGTAGATAGCTGCCTTCCCCTTGTGTTCACAGAGGAGATTAATTTCACTCATGATGATCTCATTTAAACCTAATTACCTCAAAAAGCCCCACCTCCAAATCCATCCCATTGGGGGTTAGAGTTTCAACACATGAATTTTGGGGACACAAACCTGTAGTCTGTAACCCTAACCCTAATATTTGTCAACAGTATGGCAACTGAGAAAATCTAGCCTAGCTCGTCATTCATTTATTCTATCATTTTAAAAATAAAATTTCTGAATTATTAAATGTACCAATGTACTGACAAGGGGCCAGGAACAGTTCTAAGCACAGAAGATATGGTGCAGAACAAGTCAGAGAAAGCCCCTACCCTCCTGCCACTTCCATTCTAGGTGTGGGGTGGAGGGCAGAGGAGAGGCAGAGTTGGACATTCGCAAGTGATTGAATTAGTAAGAAGGAAAGCATTGGGGTGATGACTGCTGTGCAGAAAGTTCAGATGTGTTGGCACAATTACGTGTAACCAGGTGGTGGCTTTAGGTTGGCTGGTCCCGGAAGGCCTTTCTGAAGGGGTGGTAGTTAAGATTAAACTTGAATGGCAAGAAACTGTGCAAGGAAAGGCATGCCAGGTCGAGGGAACAGTGAGTGCAAAGGCCTCATGTGGGAAGGAGGTTGGCATGTTCTTTCAAGGGACAGAAGGCAGGCCAGGGTGTTTGGAAGGTAGCAGAAGAGGGAGAGTGTGATGCAGCAGATACTAGAGAGGGTAGCAGGGACTCCGTCCTGCTAGGGCTTTGTTGGCTGAGGTAAGGACTTCGGGTGTTCTTCCAAAGCCTTACATGTAGCTTTTCTCATGGTGAAAAATGATGAGGGTTATGAAGAAAATGAAATGGGGTTTGGGGGACAAAGTGTGTGAGAGGGCGTAACGTTGAATTTGATGGTGAGAGTGAGTCTCTCTGAGACTTGGATGTTGAGATCCAGATGGTTGTTGGATGGCCTGGGGAAACCTATGAGCTTCCTGGGGTTATGGGCCAAGTTATGTTCCCCCTACCATTCATACATTGAAGCCCTAACCCCCCGCACCCCCACTGCAGAATATGACTGTATTTGGACACAGGCCCTTTAAAGAGGTAATTGAAGTAAAATGACGCCATGAGGGTAGGCTTAACTAGGGCTTAACTAGTGGGACTTATTTCAAGAAGAGGAAACTTGGACACAAAAAAGGGACCCTCAGGGATGCATGTGCACAGGGGAAAGGCCACGTGAGGCCACGGGGAGAAGCCACAGGGCAGAGGTGGCAGAAGGAGCCAAGCCTATTGCAAACTTGATCTTGCGCTTTTAGCTTCCAGAACTGTGAGAAAATAAATTTCTGTTGTTTCAGCCCCCAAACCTGTGGTACTTTGTGACGCTGTCCTGAGCTGACTAGCACACCTGAGGTTCAGTTTGCTTGTCTGTTGAATAAGGAGCAGCTGTGACTCTTTAAGTTTAGGCTCTTTCCAGTTCTAAGAGTTGTTGACTTCAAGAAATACATGGTTGGGAGGCCGAGGTGGGCAGATCACGAGGTAAAGAGGTCGAGACCATCCTGGCCAACATGGTGAAACCCCATCTCTACTAAAAATACAAAAATTATCTGGGCGTGGTGGCATGCGCCTGTAATCCCAGCTACTTGGGAGGCTGAGGCAGGAGAATTGCGTGAACCCAGGAGGCGGAGGTTGCAGTAAGCCGAGATTGTGCCACTGCACTCCAGTCTGGCACCTGGCGATGAAGTGAGACTGTCTTAAAAAAAAAAAAAGAAATACACGGGCTCCTTGTTGGGGCTACCTGTACCCCATAAGCCTTAGCTACATGTCCCTTAATCAGAGAATAAGAACAGAGCAGTCCTGACAGGAAACAAAAGAGCCCTTGGGAGGAAGTTGGAATTTGATATGAATTTCCCATCAATTTCAAAGAAGAGGGCTCAGGCTGGGAGCATAGCCCAGACACTCTTCTCCCACATAAGAGGGATTCAAAACCGCAAATGGGACTCTGCGAGATCTCAATGGCGTGCATGTCTCCACTGGGGACAGGCAGAATTTTGTGCCAGAGTTTCCAGAGAGGAGATGGAATGTCAGGAATTTTTCCCTTGGAAAGAGTTCACTAGAGCCTGAGGGGCCCCATGGGGGACTTTCAGCCCCCTTGGTGCTGGCTGGAGGCACCATTCCAGGCACAGGGGAATCCCCGTATTCTGGGTGAAAGGAGCCTCATTGCTCATCATGTCCTTTGTGGCTCTTGTCTCTGAGAGGAATGCCGGAGGATGTGACTGACTCCAGGGCTCAGGAACAAGGTGGTCAAAGCTCTGCAAAATCCATAGGTTTCCTACTTGATGGAGGAGAATCTGACCTTGGAAATGGCTCCACCATCCTCTAAACAAGAGTGTGTGAAGAATGGTGGTTACAGATTTTTACTTTTGTTTCTAACTTATTCTTCACAAATTGAGACACATCAGAACATATTGAAGGGGCAGACTCTGTCCCTTGCTTTCCAGCCTTTCATAGTTAACCATCTGTCCAAATATCATGAATTCAACAAATATATTTACTAAGTAATTCACATTGCTTATAATTTTGCCAGGGGCGGGGGTTGGGGGAGAAGACACAGATGAGAAATCAGTATTTGATGAGTGAGTGTGTGTGTGAGTATGTGTAATGAAAAGAATAAAATGGCTGGCAGGGGGTTGCTCGTTAAACTAACTAAACGAATGAGGAATCAAAAGAATGACCTGGACATTCTGTTTTTTAAATTCCATTTCTGTCTTTGCCTCTTTGTATCACTGTAAACTCTACTAGAGTATAACTCCCTTTCTCCCTTAGAATGCCCACTTTGTGATAGGAATATTGTTCAATGCTACATCCTTAACACCCAGAACAATATCTAGCATAGAGTAGACACTTGACTAATATTTGTCGAATGAATGAATGAATAACTTAAAAATAATAAATTGATTTCTCTTGGTCTCATTCATTCATACAACAAACATGTACTAAATCCTACATTAGGTGCTAAGGATGCAGAGATGGTGAAACTAAAGTCCCTGCCTTCAAGTCGAGTTTACTGAGGGGAATAGGCAAGTGAGCGTACAATTACAATACATTTGGGTGATTTCTATGAAGAAGAAGAGAAAAAGGAATAGTAAGAGCACAGAGGTGGTAACCCTGGAACCAGGGCTGTCACGTGAGTAGAAGTGAGCCAGGAAGACAAGGGGCTGGGGAAGGCATGAATGAAAGCAAGAGGTGTGAGAAGCCTGGGCTGCAATGGTTTAGCATGGCCAGATTGTGGCAGGGAGGGGACAATGGGAGATGAGGATGAAGACATGTAGAGGAGCAAGATCATGAAGAGCCTTAAATGCCATGCTCAGTGGTGTGGACTATCATGTGAACATGGTGACAGGCCATTTAGGTAGGGAAGTGTCAAGATGAGACTTATATTTTAGAAAGATCCCCCTGTTTGCAGGGTGGAGAATGGCTTGAAGTGGATTCAAATAAGGAGGAGGGAGACCATTGAGGATGTCACTTATGTAATCTTGGTAAGAGATGATCAAGCACAGACACAGATATTTAGGGGGCATAAAAGATGGCACTTGATAACGGATCAATTGGAAGGTCCAAGAGAAGAAAGTCTAGAGAAACTCCCAGGATTCTGCATCCAGGCGCACAGGGTGCCAGAAACAAAGACAGAGAGGAGGTGGAGGAGACCACTGGCCAGTCACAAACAGACGTTTGGAGCTTTAGAGGGAACTCAGTGTTAACAATGTTGATTTAGAATTATTAGCATAATAGGCTAGTTGAAGTCTTAGAAAGATGAGCAGAGGCCTGAGGATAGACGCTTGGAAAAGTAGCAACATCTATAAGTGGAGAGGAAGTAGAGTCTACCTTGGACACTGAGAGGTGATCAGAGAGGTGGAAGAAAAATGAGGAGAGAGTCACACCTCCTAAAAAATCAGATCTTGTCGTGTCAGTGCTCTGTAGACTCCTTGCATACTACAGCATTAAACTTTGAGTCATTAACATGCCTACACGGGGCACACTGCAAGCTGCTGACCCAGACTTCATTTTTTTTTACATGTTTCTTCCTAACAGAGTCCTGATTCCCTCAGGTATCTACTTCCTTCTTAGGGACTCAAAGGAGGCTGGCCTCACCCCTGCTCCATGGATAGGTCCTAATCAGTCTTGGCCAATCAGCACACGACAGTCCCTCATGGTTGTCACTGATTCAGGGACCTAACATGACATCACCTAAAATGGTTCTATCAGACCCAAACCAAGAATTCCATTCCATGCTGGAGATGAACCAGGAAGCCTATAGACCCAGTTTCTATTAGCAGCCTCAGGATGAAGCCAGTTCTGTGGATGCTGAGAAGAGAGGCAGAGGAAGTCAAGATTTTTGATGGTAGTGATTGTTTTACAGAAATATACTTCTCATAGTTCTGGAGACTGGAAGTCCACAATCAAGGCATCAACAGATTCAGTATCTGGTTAGGGCCTCTTTCTCATAGATAGTGCCTTTTTGCTGCAGCCTCACAGGGTGGGAGAGGAAATGCAGCTCCCTTCAACCTCTTTTATAAAGGCACTCATCCCATTCATGAGGGGAGGGGAGAGCCTTCATAACTTAATTACCTTCCGATAGGCCCACCTCTTAATACTATTACATTGGGTATTAGTTTCTAACGTGAATTTTAAGGGGAACACCAATATTCAGAAAATAGCAGTAACATTGTATTATTATTTATTATTTATTTATTTATTTTGAGATAGAGTCTCACTCTGTCACCAGGCTGGAGTGCAGAGGCATGATCTCAGCTCACTGCAACATCCACCTCTCGGGTTCAAGCAATTCTGCTGCCTCAGTCTTTTGAGTAGCTGGGATTACAGGCGCATGCCACCATGCCCAGCCAATTTTTGTATTTTTAGTAGAGATGGGGTTTCACCATGTTGGCCAGGCTCGTCTTGATCTCCTGACCTTGTGATCGGCAAGACTGGGTAATTTATAAAGGAAAGAGGCTTAATTGACTCACACTTCCATGTTGCTCAGGAGGCCTCAGGAAACTTACAGTCATGGCAGAAGGCAAAGGAGAAGCAGCTACCTTCTTCACAGGGTGGCAGGATGGAGTGAGTGAAAGCAGGGGAAATGCCAGGTGCTTATAAAACCATCAGATCTCGTGAGAACTCACTCACTATCATGAGAACAGCAGGGGCGAAACTGCTCCCATGATCTGATGACCTCCACCTGGTCCCGCCCTTGGCATGCTGGGATTATGGGGATTACAATTCAAGATGAGATTTTGGGTGGGGACACAGCCAAATCATACCAACAACCAAAGTCAATGTTTTCTTCTCTGTGGAATCTTTAACTCTCTGTGGAAAAGTTAGTTATTTTCATAGTACTTTAATCTTCCTTTAATTATAACCATTATCACATTGTATTGTACCTGTTTACAAACCTGTCTTGCCCACTAGGCTGTGGGCATAGGCTAGCCTTACGGATTTTTGTATCTGTTGTGTCTAGCACATGCCTGGTATATGGTAGGTACTCAGGAAAATTTTGCTAAATAGGTAATTTTTAAAGATGCATTCCTATAAGGCATTACTGGGAGGCGATCAGGTATTTGTTCTGTGCATCTTCCCTGAGTTACAGGTCACTCACTAATAGAGTGAGACACACTGGGTAGCGTGATAGAGAAGCATCAGCTCTCCAGATTGAATGGAAAAAGGGGAAAGTCTTGAGAATCCAAGACTGTCTTTATTAGTCTGACCAAAGCATTCCAAATAGGTCAGCAGACTCTGGGATTTGGCAGCAATTTTGTGCATTCAGAGATGGAAAGAATTTACCAGACCCCTGAGAATCATTTTTGCAAAGACAATGAGACTTTTAGGTCACTTTTGTCTGATACACTTCTTATCACCAGTGGCCTGAAGAAGTGTGCATCAGTGTACTTTATTGCAGTCTGATTTTGTCATTTGGCAACACAGTTTAAACTAGTATGTATCGACCCTTGCTATGTTCCAGATGCTGTGGCAGACATTTCAAATAAAAATATCTCATAATACCAGAAACTCATTTTACAGACAAGAAAACTGAGGCTAAAAGAGGTAAAATAACAAGCTCGAGTTTTATGTTGCAAAACTTGACACGCTTGAGATTCAACCTTAGATTCTCTGACTTTAAGTCCAATTTTTTGTTTGTTTTGCTGATTTATAAACTAGAGACAACATCTGCCTTGATCACCTCCCAGGGTTGCAGCAAGGATTACATGAAATTGTAGAAATAAAGTTCTTGTTTATACAGTATTAATATCAATGATGCTTAGCTAAAGTTTGTTTTAAATACCTTTTCCCCAAAGATTGAGAAAAACAGAAATTTGTGTTACCATTGGATGCTTGTGGAGAAACATATTTTGTGAGGAGTGTGGGGCTGCCCAACCATTTCTCACATTCCATCATGGAAGGTGTAATCTGCCAAGAGATAGGCCATACAGTATCCAGTATCCTCAGTGCTAAAAATCTACTGGAAATAATAGCTGTCCTTTAGAGTAAACATCCATGGATCTTTTGCTTTTTCCAATGTTATTTTTAGTCCTGCAATAGGATAGTCTTTGCTATTTTCTTTTCTTTTTTTTTTTTAAAGGCAGAATATCACTCTTGTTGCCCAGGCTGGAGTGCAATGGTGCGGTGTTGTCTCACTGCAACCTCCGCCTCCCAGATTCAAGCGATTCTACTGCCTCAGCCTCCCGAGTAGCTGAGATTACAGGTGGCTTCTGCCACGCCCAGCTAATTTTTGTATTTTTAGTAGAGAGGAGGTTTCACCATGCTGGTCAGGCTGATCTCAAACTCCTAACCTCAGGTGATCTGCCCACCTTGGCCTCTCAAAATGCTGGCATTACAGGCTATTTTCTTTTTACCAGAGAAGACAGGGAGGTTCAAGGAGGTAGGGTAACACAGGTGATGAGAGACAGAGCTGGCTCTTGAATCCAGGTGAATATAATTCAAAAGAGCAAGATCACTCTATCTGGTTATTATTGTTTATTCTAATAGTTTATGGATGTGGTTCTGGATAATTCCTTTCCCCTGATATTTTATCATGACTCAGGAACTTTTAAAAATTTGGTGTCCTTCCTTAGGTGAAAACTCTGTGGTTTTCCAAACATTCTACATACATTTTAAAAGAGGCTCAGCTAGTGTGGATAAGGAGCTAAATTTCATTCTGTGTGTTGGCTGTTTGAACATAGGTTGAACAAGAGCATTTAATGATGTGGAAATTAAACTGATGTCAACTCATTGCACCTTATTCTATTCTGCCTTGGTCAAATAAAACTCAGTAAGTTAGACATCTGAAATATGAAAAAGGCAGATGGACCGTGGTGAAGTAGCTGAGGACATAGGCCAGAGTTGGCAAACTGTGACCTGTAGGCTAAATCTGGCCAGAAGCCTGTTCTTATATGGTGCTCAAGAGCTAAGAATGATTTCTACATTTTTAAATAATTGGAAAAAATTATAAAAATATGTTTTCTTTTTTGTTATGTACACATATGATAACATGTTTGATTTTGCTTTTTGGCCCATAAAACCTAACATATTCGCCATGTCCTCTTACAGTAAGAGGCAGCACAACACACAAAAGGCCCCTGGGTAGCCTCAGAATCTCCTCTGACCTGGGGGTGGGATCTATGTTGATTCAATGTGTATGTCTGGCTCATGACTCTCTTGTGGTACATGCAGAATCCTCAAGTCTCTCAAAATAGATCTGTGGCTACCTGCCCCCATCCCTCCTTTAGGCATAACCAGACCTGCAAGAAAGCAGCTCAGGCTCAACCCAAGGCCCCTGCTGCACGCAGCTCTCCCTCGGCACTTGCTATGTATTTAACAGTAAAAGTTTGCTGACTCCTGACATAGGACTTTACCTTCCCAGGGTGAAGAAGGCAAGGCTCAGCATCTCCTCAATTTCTGGAGCATTTTCCTGTCTTTCCCTTTCTGTTCAATGTAACAGACATTCTGAGCAGGGCTTTGTGCAGACACTGTGCTGTGCACCTTGGGGAAATGAAGAGGATAAGCCCAGTTGCTCCCTGGGCCCTTGGACTGTGTGGAATTGCTGTTTCAGAGGAAGAGGGCTTTGTTCTGGGAGTAAAAGAAAATATTTCAGGGGAAGCTATTCAGCAGCGAGCAGCATAGATTTATTTGTGAGTACCGGATCTCCAATCCCAGGCCCACGGTGAGCCTTTGCCTGATCTGGGCTCCATTACTGCGCAAATACCAGGAAGAATGTTTTGTTTTTGTTGAGGAAAGAAAGGCTTCCTCTTTTCTACAATGCAGTGAAATTAATGGTGGAAAGTTCGAGCAAAGCTATTCTTTCTATATCAAGAATGAAAAGGCATCTGTTTGAACAGGCTTCAAGCAAGAATCAGAGCTTACTGGATGCTTGGCTCCACAGCTGAGCTTTTCAGCTTTTTGCTCTATTAAAGCTTCCCAGCTAACTGTTCTTGGCAGCCTGTCTTCTTCTGAAGACCCAGATGTTTGACTTTGGAGGTTATGATGTGCGTTCCTTCAGATCTGTGCTTCCAGCAGGAGCTGGCCAGCAGGAACCTAATCATGATCCCGGACACAAGAGCAGTGCCTCATGTTCTTCAGCGATGGACAGAGAGACCTTGTGCTTTGTGGTGAGGCTATCCACTCACCCCACCGGCTGTCTGCACCACTATCCTAATTAGAGACATAAAACTGGATTTCTTCAGGGCAGTTTGGAATAGCAAGTGCACCCAGGCCCTTGCCCTGCACTTCTTTGCCAGTGAACAGTTTCCATGCTCTCTTCCTGCACAGCCCCACTCCCATCTCTGGGCAGCCTTTCTCCTCCTCCCTTCCTGCCCACATCTACCTCTGAGTGTCCCTCCTCTGTCACTGCAATGGACTCCTGACCTTTAGCCTCACCCATGAAAACTCCTAGGCAAGGCAGGGAGATGAGGTGCAGGGTTTCATTTGTTTTTCCTTTACTCACAGATGGAATTTACATGACAACAGGTTTGCTCTCAGGAGTCTGTTTTTAACACACCTAAGAGTAGCTGCAATTTGGGTGTTGCAGGCTGCTCCAAACTGAGGGCATAAAAACAAAGTCACAGTAACAGCAGGGATCTTGCTTTTTCTGTGGCTTTGATTCCCTCCCTTGAGAGTTCACTCCAAGTCTCTGGGAAGCTCAGGCGATGGCTCCTGTGTGGTTAGAAGTTCAGTCCTGTCACCACACCACCTGCCCTTTTTTTGGTCTCCTGCTCTGGTTCCGAGTCTGCATTCCTGAGACGATGTCTCTAGCCCAGGCCTCTGAGGCTAAGTTGCCTTGCCACCAAGTCATAGCTGGGCCAGCCCCAGATAGCTCAGCACCACCATGGCTCAGCTGCAGAAGCATTGCCATGCTCCTCAGTGGAGTGAGGAGACCCCTTCTCCACTTTTGGGTCACCTGTGTTAAATACAGTGAGTTCTAAGTTTCTCTTCAAAAAATCAATACATCGGTATGTTTGGTTTCTTTGTTCTTTGCTCTCCATTTTAAAGTTTAACTCCTCATTCTCTTTGTCTCCTTGCCTCTAGTTTCAGTAAACAACTTTCCTGTTAGTTCTAATCAGTAGTTCACATCTGTATCCCTGGTCACTGCTCCATCCTGAGTCACCCCTGGTCACCTGTTCTGACCTGAGTTACCGTTAGTCACCTGTTCTGTAACCATCTTTCTCACCAAAACTGCTCATCCCACCACTCTGACTCATACCCCTGCTCTCTTTAAAATAGCCAATTGGAATTAGCTTGGGCTGTGTGGTCCCACCCTAGCCAATAGGGGAACAACACAGCAGTAGGGGCTACCTGCATCAGGGATAAGAACACCTTCCCCTCCTTTGTTCAAGTGTGCTCTTGCCATTGTTCCATCCAGGAGATGCACCCTTCAATAGAAGTAAATTGCCTTGCTGAGAAAATTTATGTTCAAGTGCTATTTCATTTGTGTCATTGAAAATTTATTTCTAACACCTGCCATTGCTTCTGTCTCATTGTAGGACCACCTTGTGTTGTAGCTCAGTATGACTGATTGTGGAAGTGGCTCTTTTGTTTCTTGAAGCCCCCTCTCTCTAAGGCTCAGGTGGCAGGTATGGGGGGCCAAGGTGGCAGCCCAACACAGAAAAGGTCCTGGGTAGCCTCTGACTCTCCTCTGACCTGGGGATGGGGATATGTGGATCCAACTTGTAGCTTCTGGCTCTCTTGCTGTACAAGCCACGAAATAGACTCATTGTTCCTCCTCACCACAATCCATCCTTAAGGCATAACCAGACCTATGAGAAGAAAACAGCTTAGGCTTAACCTAGGGCCTCTTGTGCATACAGCTCTGCCTTTTTACTTTTTTACTTTGCTTTTTACTTGCTGTGTGAAACAGACTGCCAGACCCTCCTTCACAGGACTGACATAGGACTTTACCTTCCCAGGGTGAAGAAGTGAAGGCTTAGCCTCTCTTCCACATCTGGAGCATGTTCTTGTCTTCCCTTTTCTGTTCAATGTAGCAGACATGCTGATCAGGGCTTTGCACAGAGACTGCACAAAACTGGAGGCTCCTAAACCTCCTCCATAGATTCTTTAGGATTTACAAGGGGCAAACACAAATATTATCTCATTTAAGTTTTACACAGATTCTTTTAACTTAGTATCATTTTAATGTCCATTTCAGAGATAAGGAAATAGAGGCCTAGATGAACTAATTTCCCCCAATATTATATAGTAGAGCTGAGATTTGAATGCTTCTTTTTAGATCTTGAAAACCCAAATCTTTGGATCACATACACAGTGAGTTAGGAAAAACAAATACACCTTAGGCATTTGTTATAGTCTGTATTAGGTTGCACCATAACTGTGTATACAATTTTGTTTATTTTTTTCTGTTTCTTTCTTACTCCCTAGACTATAAGCAAAGGCTATGTTTTATTAGTTTTTAAATCCTCAGGGATAGCCAGAATGCCATAGTAGGTGCTCAGTAAGCATTTGTTGATTAAGTGTTACCAAGGATCCTTTGTGAACCAGATGCATTCAGAATTTAATTATGAGTGAGAAAACAATCCAGGAGGGAGGTTTGGGCATCTAGGTAGAAGCTGTCAGAGGAAAGGGAGAAGGTAGCCTAAGGAGGGAGGAGAGGAGCAGGCTGGAGGGCCAGGGTACCCCATTGTGAGCTTTGATATTCAATAATCCACGCTTTGATTTCCAGGCATGAGGCTCAGTTGCTGCCTTTGTGTACAGATTGATCAGGGGGAGGAGAGGTTTTTCAAGTGGATTTTCTAATGAAATCTGTGCAGTAGGGACAAAAGTTAAGTCTGTAGTTCCGGCTCTTTTTCCTGGACAAATTTCAGAGGCGATTCATGCAGGAGTCAGGGGTTGCTAGAGCAGAAACATGCCTGTGATTGCTCATGCCAGCCAGCGGAAGCTGACAGGATATGTGCTGGCAAGCGCTGGGGCCTGGGGTTGGGGGTTTCTTCCCTTTGATTTGCTTCCAGAGCTTGTCAAGGTAGTCTCTGGGAAGGAGCCTAGTGACAGCAGGCCTACGGAGGTGGGGTAGGGAGGAAAACACACTCGTTTTCCTGATAGAAAAGCATTTGTGACTTTTGGAAATGTGGCAGAACTGTCGGAAGGACATGACAAGCCTAGCTACATGAGTTGAAAAAATTAAGTGATTGCTTCTACTGTTCTGTGACAAATAAAATTGTCAGTTGTCTTCAACATAGATGATGAAAGGAAAAAAAAATTATGAGCACCATCTCACAGGGAACACGTGCCGCATATTCAAGTAACTTTAGTTGCCTGCTCCTTATTGCTCCTCCTCTTTGTGCCCTCCTCATCATTTTAGATATGCCATGGCAATAACTGCAAGGATTTAAAGTGAGAAATTACTTTCTTATTGTTGGATAACAGTTTCTTGTCTGTACATTTGTGACTCCTCAAGTATAGTATGTGGATGTGAAACCACCTTTGCAAAAATTACAGTGAAAGAGATCTGACCTAATCGACTCCGTCTTGCTTCTATCCTGCAACCTGCCCTTGTTCATTCCTGAGTGTAACCCTAAGTAACTTTGGGAGGAACTTAGTTTACAGTTTATCATTGAGACAAAGATGATAACAGCCCTTTCTCAAAACAAACTCTCTCTTGCCCAGGGACCAGACTGCCTTTGTAAGACTGACAAATTAGCCACAAGATTAGAAATCATGGTTTAGGAGAAATACAGCTAGAGGCCACATGATTCTAAACCACCCCAGTTGCTCCTAGGGAAAACATCAGTATTGTAAAACCTGATTGGTGCTTGAGATATTTTTCAGGCCCTGCCTTCTGATGCACTAGGTGGCACCACCCAGACTGGTAACCTGGCTCATCCAGTTCTGTGATTCCACCCAGGAACTGAATACAGCAAGAAGAACCCACTTCAAGGCCCTATGATTTCATTCCTGACCCCACCAATCAGCATTCCCCACTCCTTGGTCCCTTGCCACTAAATTTTCCTTAAAAATCCCCAGTCCCTGAATTCTCGGGGAGACTGATTTGAATAATAAAACGCTGGCTCTCTGTGAATTAAACTCATTCTCTATTGGAATTCCTCTGTCTTGATAAATCAGCTCTATCTGGGCAGGAGGCAAGGAAATCCTGCTGGGTGGTTACAAATCCATAAAGTTAAGGCTAATCAGAACTTCAGTCCTTCAAATTTGATCACTATTAGGTTAATGTATCATTGTGCATAACCAAGAAAAATCTAACCGGGGAGCTTGATTTATTCAGTGTTGTTTCCTACACTGATGAACTACAGAGGACAATGGCAGAAACTCTTGAAGGAGATTCCTGTCATACGTGTATTATTAATTAGCCAAGTGATTTCATACAATAAATGTATCACATTGAACATTTGCTTCTTTATGTTGGAAGTGAGAGTATTGGGGAATGTCTTAGTTCAGGCTGCTCTAATAAAATATCTGACCGTGTGGCTTAAACAATACACATTTATTTCTCACAGTTCTAGAGGCTGGAAAGTCCAAGATCAAGGTGCCAGCTGATTTGTTTCCCAGTGAAGGCCCTCTCCCTGGCTTGCAGGTAGCGTGTCCTGGCATGGCAGAGAGAGAATAAGAGCCCTCTAATGTCCCTGCTTATAAGGGTACTGATCGTGTCATTAAGGCTGTACCCTCATGACCTCATCTGAACCTAATTACGTCTCAAAGGCCTCACTCCCTAACCTCATCATATTGGGGGATAAGGCTTCCACATAGGAATTTTTGGGGGATTCATACAATTCAGTCCAGGCCAGAGAAACACATAGGATGGAAATGTGAAAGGTTGATGAACATTTGACTTTTCTAAGTCATGCTCATCTCCAGAATGAAGAGACTTTATTAATTTGCATCTAGAAACTGAGATTATGTGCCTACTCATGAATTGGTCCTATGAAACATAATGATGATGCAAAGAAGTATTTGTTGTGTCAGAAAATGAAAATGACAAGCCTCAGTCCTGACAATTTTAAGTCGTGGGTACCTTCTTTCACAAAGCAACTGTCTGCGGGATGTATCTGCATTTTAGATTGGATTGTGATAAAATACACAGTCATACATGTGGCCACTTCTAAGAATGGGAGCGGTTAAGGCTTCAGAACATTCCAGGGTTAGGTACTGCATCTTCAAAGTACTATGCACAGCAACTGGCATTCTCAAATGCCTCTGGGGCCAGTGAAAATTGGTACAATCCTTGTGGAAGGCAATTTGGCATCACATATAGAGAGCAAGCAAAGTACTCATACTCTCTGACTTACACCCACTTTTGGGAGTTTATCCCAAGAAAATAATCTGAAAGAAGGAGAGAGTTACTCACAAAGGTGTCATGGGAGTACTGTTTTCTAGTGGTGAGAAATTGGAATTGTATAAACCAGAGGTTGGCAAACTTTTTCTGCAAAGGGCAAGATGGTAACTATTTTAGCCTTTTTGAATGATGCAGCATCTTTCTCTAATACTCAGTTTTGCTATTATATTGTGCCAGAAGCTGTAAATAACGTGTAAATGAATAAGCATGGCTGTATTTCAATAAAACTCTATTTAAAAAAGCTTCAGTTAGAATTTCATATCATTTTCACATCATAGAAGATTATTCTTTTAATTTCTTTTCTAACCATTTAAAAATGTCAACACTGTTTTTAGCCTGGAAAGCATATGAAAAAAGGTGATGGGCCAGATTTGCCTCATGGACTATAGTTTGCTGACCCTTGGTCTAAACAATAGAATAGCTTATTAAATTATTATAAAACCACATAGTAGAATGTTATATATGAGTAAAATGATAATTAAGAGAACCATGCAATAACATGAACAATGCTTATAATATATAAAAGTACAGGGCATGAAATGGTAAATACATCCTAGAATATAAGCAATGAAAGCAGTTGTGGTTAGACTAAAAAAGAAGTCAGTTGACATATATGATGCCAACAAACATATGAAAAAATGCACATCATCACTGGTCATTAGAGAAATGCAAATCAAAACCACATTGAGATACCATCTCACACCAGTCACAATGGTGATCATTAAAAAACCTGGAGACAACAGATGCTAGAGAGGATGTGGAGAAATAGGAACACTTTTACACTGTTGGTGGGAGTGTAAATTAGTTCAACCATTGTGGAAGACAGTGTGACAATTCCTCAAGGACCTAGAAATAGAAATTCCATTTGACCCAGCAATCCCATTAGTGGGTGTATATCCAAAGGATTATAAATCATTCTATTATAAGAACACATGCACATGACTGTTCATTGCAGCACTGTTAACAATAGCAAAGACTTGGAACCAACCCAAATGCCCATCAATGACAGACTGGATTAAAAAAATGTGGCACATATACACCATGGAATACTATGCAGCCATAAAAAATGATAAGTTTGTGTCCTTTGCAGGGACATGGAAACCATCATTCTCAGCAAACTGACACAAGAACAGAAAATCAAACACCGCATGTTCTCACTCATAGGCGGGTGTTGAACAATGAGAACGCATGGACTCAGGGAGGGGAGCATAACACACTGGGGTCTGTCAGGGGGAACTAGGGGAGGGACAGCAGGGGGTGGGGAGTTGGGGAGGGATAACACAGGGAGAAATGCCAGATATAGATGAAGGGGAGGAAGGCAGCAAACCACATTGCCAAGTATGTACCTATGCAACAATCCTGCATGTTCTTCACATGTACCCCAAAACCTAAAATGCAATAAAATATATATATATATAAAATTTAAAAATAAAAAATAAAAATTAAATAAATAAAGTTACTATACACAACTAAAAAAAAAAAAAAGACTAAAGCCTACTCTTTACAATCATTGCTAAATATTGACAGAAGTCTTAGACGGAAATTTGATCTAACAATATTCTCTCTGCCTAAAGTTCATTCTTGACTGCCCGTAATCTACCAGATCAAATCGTAGACCTCCCATCAAATGCCAGCCACCCAGCCCTCCCTCATCTCCACAAGCAGTTTCTCTTTGATTCTTACACTCTATCCTGAACTTCTTGTGCCTTCCAGATCCCACTGTGCTTTTTGAGGCCTCCACAACTTTGTTCTGCCTGGAATACCAGGGTTCTTTTCTACCTTCCACCTGCTTCATCTAGATGTCTCCTGGTAACTTTTCAAGACCTCCTTCCAGCCATCCTCCTCCAGGAAATCGGCCCCACCTTCTGCTTCCTCAAGGTTAGCCTAGAGCAGAAAGCAGGAGTCGGGGTCAAAGTTACAGTCTCCCACAGAGACCGTGAAACTATGGGAAAAGATCTGCTTTTGATTAAAAATGTTGGAAGTTCTGGCTTTTGAATAATAAGAACAGCATTTTCTTCCACAGTACCTCCTAAGTACTGGATACTGTTCTAGCTGGATTTAAGGAGAAAGGCCGAGCCAAGAATCCAGTATAAAATACCATGTCCTGAGGTCTAGAAGGGTTCCATCACCTGAATATGCCACATATCAATATAAAAGGAGAATCTGGCCAGTCGCAGTGGCTCATGCCTGTGATACCAGCCTTTTGGGAGGCCAAGGCAAGCAGATCACCTGAGGTCAGGTGTTCGAGGCCAGCCTGGCCAACATGGTGAAACCCTGTCTCTACTAAAATTACAAAAATTAGTTGGGTGTGGTGGCACGTACCTGTAATCCCAGCTACTTGGAAGGCTTAGGCAGGAGAATGGCTTGAACCACAGAGGCAGAGGTTGCAATGAACCAAGATTGTGCCACTGCACTCCAGCCTGGTCGACAGATCAAGACTCCACCAAACAAATAAAAAAATAAAATAATATTGAGAATCTGTTTCTCTTGGGTAAATTTGGTGGTCCTGGTTCTATATAAGAAGAAATAAATGAGTCAGGGTCCTGAATTGTTTGCATATCTGTATCCCTCCACACCTCAACTTATCACTAACAATAGTAGGCTATGAGAGGGAATGGTGTCTGTCAGACAATGTGGTGATTAGTGCTATAACCAAGTCTAGAATTATATTTGGAGTGTTCAGGAGCTCAGAGGAAGGAGTAAGTAATCAATCGGGTTAGGTCAGGAAGTCTTTACTCAGCTGGGATTTGAAGACTGAGTAGGAGAGAGGAAGGACATTTCTGGGGAGCAGGGACACATAAGCAAAGGCACAGAGGTGGGAGAATGTTTTGTTCAGGGACTGGAGGTGAGTAGTTCGATGTGGCTAAAAACCAAAGAAAAGGGGTCACAGATTTGCAAGACAATTATTAAAGCCTTTAAAAATGGAGAAACACCTTACTTAAAACATAAGTGTATAATGAAACGCTAATTTTAAAAGACTGCATCCTGTGTCCACATGGTGTGAAATGACAGCAAAATGTTATGGGAGGTAGTGATGTTTGGGGTCTGGTTCTATCTCTGTCATTAATTTGATGTAGGACCTTGAACACACGCCTCAACCATTGTGTGCCTATGTCCTCCCCGTATCAGAAATAAGGGAGAGCCAAGGATCTCCAGAACAGCTTTCAATGTCAACATTTCAGTCATTTTAAGAGACATAGGTATGAAAAATGTGCCTTAATATATAACCAATATTCACGCAACAAATACACATTATGTCATAATCTACAAAGCAGAGTGAGGCCACAAGAATAAAATCAACACAAACCTTTCCTCAAGGAGAGTTTTTAAGCCTTCTTTAAACTGAACTTGTAAATAACAACAAAAAAAAAATCCATGTTTCCCTCAATTAATGTATCACTAAAACACATTAAGGGTATGAGATGGATGTCATCCTCTGAGTTCTCTCTGCAAAGAAACAGTTTGGGGACCATGCCTTTAATTACAACTTCTGAGTCACTATGTCAAAATCTGTAAAATACAAGATAATTCTGTTAATCCTGTTTTTCCCATGTGGCTATTTGGGGATTACAGTAAGAAACATCACAATGTACATGGCAAGGGGCCACCCAAACACAAGCTGTAGTTTTGGAGAATCATCACGATAGCTCATCCATATTAAATCACTTCATTTTAGTGAGCACTTGCGCTCTTGCTACATGCCATGCGCTTGAGTTTCTTCCCGTGTATCTCCGAGGTACGACCAAGTTTTCTAGTCTTCCAGGGCCACCTGCTCTTTCTTTAATGCCCTTTAAGCTTAAGCCTCATTCTGTGTGACAATAGAAATGCAGGCACTTCCTTGCATGTTTCAAAGGCTAAGTTCTTGCAAGTTCTTGGTGACACTGTTTACCCGTCATTCTGAGCACTGCTCTTATACCTTCCTACCTCTCTATCCAAAGTGTGGATACAAAGCTTTGTCTACACAGTCCAACCACAGGCAGCTACTGTAGCCAACTTCACTGACAATGCTGGATAACATAGGTGTTTCATAACGCAAAAAGAAGAACAGAATTAGAAATCAGGTAGCAATGCTCCAAGGGCTTCTTTCATTGATTTTGGAGGCCAATCAAACACCTTGTAAGTTAAAGTGCTTTGTTACTGATTACGTTGCATACCTTATATTAAAATAGCACGAGTTGTTGTTCATAAGTATAAAGTTTCAGTTACACTAGATGAATACATTTTAGAGCTCCACCATACGACACAGTGCTGAAATTAACAATCACATTATGCACTTCAAAATTTACTAAGAGGGTAGCTGTCATCTTAAGCATTTTTACGATTAAAAAACAAAAACAAAACAACATATAGAAATTCTGAAAAGTGTTGGATATGTCTTTTCCCTTGATTTGTGGTAACAGTATCAAAGGGGCTTGCATACGTCCAACCTAATCATTTTGCACACATCAAATAGATGCAGTTCTTTGTATATCACTTATACCCCTAATAAGCTATTTAAAAAAATAAATAGCAATTGTAGTTGCAATAGATTACACAAACTGGGGAAAAAATCCATTTTAGACCTCCATATCTTGCCTTTGTGAAACATACTAGTAAGAAGAAAAGAAAATTATTTTAACACAAAATTTACTGATTTATTCAACAACTATTTATCACCTGCTCAAGTATAGTCCCTGGGGACATATATGGTGAGCAAGAAAGAAGCACTTCAGAGTTCCAACCTTAAAAAAAAATCTAATTTGCAAAATGAGACATTTGATCATCTCCTCACCTTAGAGATATGCCCCAAAAATCTGATTGAGAGCCAATAGTGACAAAACATCTAAATTGTAACATCAGATCATTTCCCTTATTCTCAAGTTTTAGAGGCTTCAAGTGTTCATAAATCACAGTAAGGAAGAAATATAGAATAAAGTCCCACACAACAAAACAGAGGATTAACAATGCAAAATAATGGGCAAACTGTTTATGCCAGTAGAACTTCTAGCGGCTTATACAGTGGAATTCTATTATATATACACGATTCCCAGAGTTCTTGCTATAGGGAACACACAGCTGCCATGGATTTCAGTTGAAACCTCTAGGTTGAGACAGAAAGAAAGAGGAAGAAAGGGAGAGAATGCTTTTGCCCTGAAAGCTCACTGTGGGAAAAGCAGACACATGAAAGCTTGGAGGCACACAGCACTTCCTTCTTTTTTTTTTTTTGAGACAGAGTCTCACTCTGTCACCAGGCACCAGGCTGGAGTGCAGTGGCAGGACCTTGGCTCACTGCAACCTCCGCCTCCCAGGTTCAAGCAATTCTCCTGCCTCAGCCTCCCAAGTAGCTGGGACTACAGGCGTGCGCCACCACACCCAGGTAATTTTTTTTCTATTTTTAGTAGAGACGGCGGTTTCACCATGTTGGCCAGGATGGTCTCAATCTCTTGACCTCGTGATTCACCCGCCTCGGCCTCCCAAAGTGCTGGGATTACAGGCGTGAGCCACCGCCCCTGGCCAGCACTTTCTTCTTAAAATGTTTCATCTCCTTTTTTTTTTTTTTTTGGTCTAACTTACCTGACTCCTGTGTGTTCTCCTTTCCCTCTGACCAACTCTTCTCCATCTCAAGCTGCCCCGAGGTCATCAAACTCGTCTCCAGATGTCACAGGTCTTCTGGAGTCTGCTCAGCAAGTTTCTTGTTGGCTGTGGGGAATTTCATGCCCAACTGTGGATTTTGCTATCACCTACATGCATGCATAATAGCATTTGCCATGTGCCAAGCCTTAGTTTTACATAATTTGCATTTGTTAATTTATAATCTGCAGATGATTCCAAAACTATCCTCAGCTCAGCTCCCAGGATGTGAGAGTCATTCAACAAACTGCCTAACAGACACCCTTACCTAAGTATCTCATAGTTAAATCAGACTTAAACTGGCAGAAACCAAATTCAATTCTCATCTCCTAAAATCTGATTGATTTCTCTATTATCAAACCTAATTAGTGGCAATCATTCATTCATCCAAATGAAAAGCCTAAACATTATTCCTGGCTCTGCCATGTCACTCACCACCAGCCTCTAAGCAGCCTCAAAGTCTGTCAATTCTACTTCAGAATCTCGGCCCCATGCTGGCTGTCATTGCCCTCGTTCAGGGCACTTCTCTCTGAGATGCTGAAATGGCCTCTACCCTGCCCCACTGCAGGCATTCCACATACCATTGTCAGAATTACCGTTTTCAGGCACATCCAGATCACTCTGCTTCAATGGCTTTCAGTTTCTTACAGGATGCCATTGCTGGCTTGTGGTCCCTGCTTCTCTCTCTGGAGTCACCTCTTGCTAGTCCCTTAGATACACCTCTTTACTGAAGCTACTTTATGCCTCCATGCTCCTGGACAGGTGTTCCCTCAAACTTGACTGCTCTTGTCTTTGTGAGCCTTGAAAACTCCTGCCCATTCTTCAAGACTCAAGTGCCACTTCTCTGTGAAGCTGCCTCTGCCTCTACAAGTTGAATTACTTACTCCTCTTCATCTCCACAAAAAAAAATTTGTGTGCATTTATCACAATATGTGGAATTGCTTTGCTTAACATTTATTTCAAACATCCTTGAAAAAGATACTGCATGTCTGTCTTTGTCCCCTCAGCGCTAGCATGGCCTGACAGGTAACGAGAAATTATTATTGGATTCAATTGTATTGAACTCAGCCAATGTAATGCTTGCCATGCTATGAAAAGTGCTAGCTGGAGGTGGAATTTTTTTTTTTTTTTGATATGGAGTCTTGCTCTGTTGCCCAGGCTGGAGTGCAGTGGTGCAATCTCGGCTCCCTGCAACCTCCACCTCCCAGGTTCAAGAGATTCTTCTGCCTTCCTACCTCAGCCTCCCTAGTAGCTGGGATTACAGGCATGTGCCACCACACCCAGCTATTTTTTGTATTTTTAGTAGAGACAGGGTTTCACTGTGTTGGCCAGGATGGTCTTGATCTCCTGACCTTGCGATCTGCCTGACTCGGCCTCCCAAAGTGCTGGGATTACAGGCGTGAGCCACCATGCCCAGCCTGGAGATGGAGTTTTTTTAAAGAGGGTGCAGGGGCAAGACAGATATACATTTCAGATGAAGAGGATTTCTCAGGATTTTTCATTTCTTGTAGAAATAACATCATGGACACAGACAGACATAAAACTTCTCATCATGCTTAGAAAATTGTTAGTAACTAAATATGGCTTAAGCCTAGGTTGTATGGGGAAAATCAATGAGAAAGGAAGTTGAGAAGGTGCTTGGCATGAGATGATTAAATTACTTAAAAGTAAATCTTTGGGAGGCCGAGGCAGGTGGATCTCCTGGGGCCAGGAGTTCAAGATCAGCCTGGCCAACATGGTGAAACCCTGCCTTTACTACAATACGAAAATTAGCCAGGTGCAGTGATGCACGCCTGTAATCCCAGGTACTCAGGAGGCTGAAGGAAGAGAATTGCTTGAACCTGGGAGGCGGAGGTTGCCGTGAGTCAAGATCACACCACTACATTCCAGGCTGGGCGACAGAGTGAGACTCCATCTCAAAAAAAAAAAACATAGTAAGTCTACCTACCTAAAATATATTTCAGTGGATTAATAGATACCTAAATTACCTATTCCATATGCCTCTTTATGATTGACATTTAAGGTTTTTTTACCTTTCAATGTGTCTTAACATCAACTAATCCATCCAAAATTTAGATAAATAATATATGGACCTAGAAATATCTAACACACCATGAGAATTTTGACTACTGTTGACTGAGTCTACCCAGCAATGAGGCAAATAAATACCAGTTGAGAAATGAGTTAAACAGGCTCTATCCCAAATTGAAAAGATTGCCAGTAACTCACACTAAGTTCTAACTAGGAACACTGGCAGAAGAGTCATTCCTGCAGGAAATACATTGCCTGGGGCAGAGAGTGGATTATTTTAAATATGAAATAATCACAATTTTATAGCATTAAAATGACTACCATTTGTTGAATTCTTCTGCACGTTAAGCACAATACTAAATTTTCTGCTTGTGTTGTCAGGTTAGTTCCTGGTGACGACTCTGAAATGGATTTTATTACTCCCATTTTACAGACACAGACCAGAAGCACAAAGCAGTTTAGTGGCTCAGCAAATGCAACAGAGCAGACATGCAGTGAGGTCAGCCTGCTCTCCAACTCTCAAGGTTAGTGGGAAATGGATGCCATATAAATCATCATGGATTTTTTTAGCAGAGTAGTGATGTGACTTAGAGGGGCAGAAGAATGCAAATTTAGCAAAGTCTCTGCAGTCAGACTGTTGAGTTCAAATCCTAAAATTACCACTTTGTGATCCTGAGCAAGCTGCTTAACTTCTCTGAATTTTGAAGGAGGAACATGAATAAAATGGAGACAATAAAATCTGCTCCACCGGGTGGCTATGAGACAGGAATTAATACATAGAATGAGCTTAGAAATAAGTCTGACACACAAAGGTCCTGCCATTATAATTATTTAAGAAAAACTGCCAGAAATGTGGAACATATATTTTCAGGGCAGAATCAAAGCAAGCAAAGCAAAGCCACTCTAACCGGTGAGGGATGACGCGTGCCTGAAATAGGGCATGAAGCTGGAGAGAAGAGCAGTAGGGCTGCTCTATGCTTGAGAGCTCTCCCCTAAAATGCAAATACCATTCTGGCCACACCGCCTTAGAGAACTTGATCCACAGGGAGCAGCTGGCACACCAGAGAACACAATTTTATCAGTTTATAGAGAGGAGCAAAGATGAAAAAGTCTGGAGGAAAGGACAAACTACTTTTTAAGTTTTGAATCGCTTTAGGATACAAACGGTTTTTGGTTACATGGATTAATTTTATAGTAGTGTAGTCTGAGATTTTAATGCACCCATCACCCAAGCAGTGTACATTGTACATAAGATGTAGCTCTTCATCCCTCACCGTTCTTCACTCTCCCGTCTTCTGAGTCTCCAATGTTCGTTATACCACTTTGTATGGCGTTGCATACCCAGAGCTTAACTCCCACTTATAAGTGAGAACATACAGTGTTCGGCTTTCCAGTCCTCAGTTTCTTCACTTAGAATAATGGCCTCCAGTTCCAACTAAATTGCTCCGAAAGACGTTGAAAGACAAGCTACTTTGAGTGCTGTGGGAAAGCAGGAAGTAACCTGGATGCCAGGAGAAATGCTGTCTGCTTCCTCCTGCAGATGGCAGCTTCCCTGCCCTTGGTATATCTACTTTCTAGTTGGGGACACTTGAAGATACTTAATCCATGGCCCTGTACTATGAACTTGGGAAAATGAGTTAGCTGGCCTTCAAGAGTCATTTTTTAATACTAAATTTCTATTAAATCATCAAAGAAGTTGGAGGAGCATATGGGAAGGGGCACCATGAGGTAAAAAAAAAACCTGGTTCATGAAAGTTACGTGAAATATAGACTCTGATCTTGCCTATGACTGCTCTCATCACAAAACAGTTCATAGAAGAGGTTATGATTTTGAAAATACTAATCACCCATTAATGTACCATTCTAGTTCATTTTAAACAGTCAGTGAAATTGAAGACTTAGTTATTGCACTATAGCAAGTAAAATAATTTTTTAAGTCTCCAAATTGCAGAATAATGTAATAATATCTGTGGTGGCATGCCTTCATTCTCTGCAGGTGGATGAATATATATTACTAAATATTCAATTTACTCGGAATACAGATGATAAAGCATGCTGAAAAATGAATGTGATTACTTAACAACAGACTACACCTTCAAAGAAATAAGGAAAGATTGCTGCCCTGCTTAATATTTTCTATTTTAAATCATCAAGCCAGTATTTATTATTATAAATTAGTGTCTCTAAAGTGAGTTGTCAAGATAGTTTTCTGTTGATGAACTGAATTTCCACTTTAAATCTCTATCTGTTCAAATTCATAGAATACTCTTGGTGAGTTCGAAGTTAAGGTTGAAATCGAGTTGTGTTAGCTTTCTATTGCTGCTGTAACAAATTACCACAAATTTAGAGGCTTGAAACAACACACCTGTATCAACTTACGCTCCTGGAGGTCAGAAACCCAAAAGGAGCTGCGCTGGGTTAAGCCTAAGGCACCTGCAGGGCTGTGCTTCTTCTGAAGGTTCTTAAGGAGAATCTATTCCTCTCCTTTTCCCAGCTTCTGGAAGCTGCCACGTTCCTAGATTCGTGGCCTCTTCGTCCTTCTTCAGAATCAGCAACCACATCACTCCAACTTCTACTGCCATATCACCTTCTCTCAGACTCTCGCCTCCCTTCCCCTCGGAAGGACCCTTGTGGTTACAGTAGGCCCGCCTATGTAGTCCGGCATCACCTCTGCATCTCAAGATCCTTATGCAAATCTGCTAAGTCCCCTGTGCCACAAGGGAACATGTCCACAGGTTCCGGGAATTAGAACACGGACATCATTGGGGGACATTATTCTGTTGGCCACATCAGTCTATTCAGATTTTCTCCTTTCTCTCATCTCCAGGGGTGCATACCTCATGTTGCAAAGTCTAACAGAGAAAAGTCATGGAAACAAAACAATGGGAGACAAGCCACACTGAGTACCTTACACATTTCACACTCTGAATACTTGACATTACTTTGCCACATTTCTCTCCCATATAACACCTATTCACTTCACAGAGCTGTTGATATAATCTTCCGCTTTCAATAGAACAGCACAGTTTCATAGCTCAGTGTCAATACCTGGAAAGTGCATTGTTCCTATTGCCACCTCCTTGACAACTGTGATGTCACAGAAATTCTCTCTCTCTCTCTCTCACACACACACACTCTCTCTCTCTCTCTCTTAGATCCTTCTTTATGGTGTGTGAGGCTCAAGTGGGTCTTAACACCTAACAGGGCACACCTGGAACATTAAACCCATGAGGCTATGTTCAGCCCAGTAAGATACTTTCAATCTATACACAATTTATCTGTAATGTTCAAGCTGTTGATATCTTTGATGACTCCTTTTGGGGGTTTATAATCTTGATCCAAAAGATGCCTGCTCCATCAGAATAAATCTTTGTAAATTTGCTTCTAATTTATGTGTACGCCTTCCCTTGAAAAAGTTGCCCACAAATCAATTTTTTTCCTCAAATGTGTAAGAACATGGACTTGCAGACCCTGACGTGGCCTTGAGTGCAACGTGTCCTCAGTGTGCCCAGAAATGTAGGCATGAGCCTAGATGGAGGTTCTCATCTTGCACCGCTGCAGGTCCCTTGGCTTTGTCCCCAGATGGCCCATTTGTTTTCTAGCTCTTGTACCACCCCCGCCTCCGCCAGAGGAAGCTCATCTGTGCCCAAAGACAAAATTCAAGCACCCTGAGAACCTACATCCTCTGGCATGAACTTCTGGCCAGCCCTTGGCAGTTTCTTTATTTGATGGCAAAGTCACTTCAGGCCTACCAGGTGTCTCTTAGCTATTGCCTGGGAATTCGAGGAACTGTTGGGTGCTTGCCTGTGTCAGAGGAGAAACGTCAGAGACTCCTAGGACTGAATACCTTACACATTTCACACTCTAAAGCCTCTTCTGACTGGGCCAGCAGTTTCCACCTTGGCTCCTCTGTGGTGGCATGGCACCACTGTCACCTAGGACTCTCCGCTGGTAGAAGCATTCTCCACTTGGTGCCATGTGCCATCACTGCTCCAAACCATCTGGAGTGTTTTTTCTCCCCACCTTGAGGCACAGCAGGTGCAAGGCCCTTTCTCAGAGACCCTCTATAGCATCTGATATTTGACCATCCTCACTGTTGGGGTGGAGCCTAGGAAACTGCGTTTTAAACAAATACCCCAATTTACTCGGAGGCAAATAGTACATAAGCCACACTGGTTACATGTATATTTCAAATACAAAGATTTCAGATCAGACCTGTCCCTTCATTTTCACAGCTTTGCTTTTTTTTGACAGTGCAGCAATTCTTGGATTGAGGACAAACACTGAATAACTATTCTTTATCTAAAGCACACTGGTACATCCTGTCTTTGTTTAAGCCAAGTGTGCCCCCTCTGCTGTTACATATGATTGTTCAAGCACAATGGCCTCAATTAACTGAGAACAAGCCGAAGCCATGTCAATACTAAATTGCTAAAATTGTTAACATCATTGAGAATAGGAAAGAGAAATAAATAGGCCTTCAAACAAGGAATAAATAAGGGAAATGGTTTCACTTGCCAGGAAAATAAAAGTTATTCCTTATGTCAAAAGACATTGGTCAGTGAACCATTGAGATGTGCATAGCAAAAGCTCACCAGTAACAATTAGAAATTAGCAATCTAACCATTACCTTCTGACCTCCAATTAGTAATAGAGCAGAGAGTAGCTCTTAAAAATGTGTTCACCAGACCAACAGCATCAGCATCACCTGGGAACTTGACAGAAAGTGCAATTTCTTGGGTTCCTCCCAGACCTACTGAGTAAGAAACTCAAGGATGGAACCCAGTAATCTTCATTTTGACAAGCCTTAACAAGAATCTTTTGGTGGTTCTGATGCAGGCTAAACTTAGAGAACCCCTAGTATAAAGAGAAGCCAGGAGCAAGTTATTTCTGTATCATGCAGTGACTGAAAGTAAAAAAAGCTGAGATGAAGTAGTTACAGGAAAGGAAGTAAGAAACACTGAGGGAAAAAAATCTCCAACACAAATCAGATTTACATTAAAGAATCTGGTTATTTTCAGACAGCTGAATCAGATGCTCAAACCTTTTTTAGCATCCTACGCCCACTTCTGGTCTATATCTTCCTCCCACTGGAAAAATCCTTCAGTTCGATTTAATTAGCATTACAGTTTACAATGTGTGTTCATACACATTATCTCATTTGATCCTCATAGTAATCCATGCAATAGGCAGAAATTATTCCCGTTTTATAAAGCAGACAACTGAAACTGAGAGATTAAGGGATTTACATGAAACCACAAAACTATGAATTAGCAGAGCCAGAATTTGAATTCTAGACCTTTGCTAATCTATGATCTTTCTGTTGGCTAAATTTAGCCACTTTTGGGAAATTCCACCTAAAGGATTTATTCCAGAATTTCTCAACCTCAGCACTACCGACATTTGGGGTGGCTAATTGTGGGGGGCTGCATTTGTCATTAAGTAGCAGTCCTGGCTTCCAACCACTGGATGGTAGTAGCACCCCCCTACACCACCACCCACAAGTTGTGACAACCAAAAATGTCTCCAAACATTGCCAAATGTCCCCAGGAGGGAGTGTGGGGTAAAAGCATCCCTTTGAGATTTATTTTAACTAAACAGTGATTCTCAAGCTTTAGCATACATCAAAATCACCTGGAGAGTGTTAAACTTCAGATTGCTAGGGTCCATCCCTGGAATTTCTGAAACGGACCTGAGAATTTGCGACTCTAACAAGTTCCCGAGTTATGCAGATGCTTTTGATTTGAGGATAACAGTTTGAGAAACAATAGGCCAAACCATTTGTGAAATCAAAAATATATCCATAAAAATTGTTTGCATTTCAAAATGTTTTATTACACAAAAAAGAATAATTTCACAGCACAGCAGCTCTGAATACATCTTCCCATACATCCACCAAGCTGAAGTTGAAGCTCAGTTGGGATTTCCATGATTAATACTTGACCCTTGAATATTATAAAGAAAAAGTACCCTTATGCTGCTCAGTGGGAAATCTCTTGTACTTCTTACTTCCCACATCTCTTTATGAAATTTTTATATGAGTGAGATCAGCAATATGTGTCTTTCTGTGCCTGGCTTATTTATTTCACCTAACATAACATCCTCTAGGTTTACCCAGGCTGTCCCAAATGACACGATGTCCTTTTTCATAGCTGAATACTATTCCATTGTGTATATATACCACATTTTCTTTCTCTATTCATTCAGTGATGAACCTTTAGGTTGGTTTTATACCATGGTTATCATGAATAGTACTGCAATAGACATGGGAGTGAAGATCTCTCTCCAATATACTGATTTCATTTCCTTTGGCTATATACCTAGTCCTGGGATTGCTGGATCATATGGTAGTTCTATTTTTAATTTTTTGAGTAACCTCCATACCATTTTCCACAATGGCTATACTAATTTACTTTCCCACCAACAGTGTGCAAGGGTTCCCTTTCTTCACATCCTCACCAACACCTGTAATCTTTCTTATATTTGACAACAGCCATTTTAACAGGTGTGAGGTGATATCTCACTGTGGTTTTAAGTTGCATTCTTTGATGATTAGTGATGTTTAGCATTTTTTCACATTCCTGTTGGCCATTTTCATGTCTTCTTTTGAGAAATGTCTATTAAGGTCATTTGCCCATTTTAAAATTGGGTTGTTTGCTTTCTTACTATTGAGTTATTTGAGTTCCTTGTAGTTTGAATGTCAATTCCTTATGAGATGTATGGTTTGCAAATATCATTTCTCCCATTTCATAGGTTATCTCTTCCCTCTTGATTATTTCTTTGGCTATGTAGAAACTTCTTAGTTTAATGTAATCTTATCTGTCGACTTTTGGCTTTGCCGCCTGTGATTTTGGAGTCATATCCAAAACATTATTATCCAGACCCAAGTCATAGAGCTTATCTCCTATGTTATCTTCTAGTAGTTTTGCAGTTTCAGGTCTTACATTTAAGTTGTTGGTCTATTATGAGTTAATTTTTACAGTGTGACATTGGGTCTAATTTTATTCTTCTGCTTGTAGATATTAAACTGCCTTAACACTAAGAAAACTGTCTATTTTTCATTTTGAGTTCTTGCTGCTTTGGTTGAAAATCAATTAACTACAAGTACCTGTATTTATTTCTAGGTCCTCTATTATGTTTCATTGGTCTGTGTGTCTGTTTTTATGCCAGTACCATGCTGTCTTAATAGTAAATTTTGTAGTAGACTTTGCAGTAGATTTTGAAGTTAGGTAGTCTGATACCACAAGCTTTGCTCTTTTTGCTCAAGATTGCTTTGGCAATTCAGGTGAAAGTATGATTTTTTAAATGAAGGCTGTTTTTCTTTAAAAGAATGAGTTGACTATTATTAAAAGGTTTTAAAGTTTTATAATGATAAGAAAAGTGTTCGTAGCCAATACTTTTAAAATAGTAGGAAGTCCAAGCAAGGTGAAATATTCCCATAATCTGCATTTTATGGCCAGTTCTCACAGGCTGGCATCAACTCTGTTCAGCCAGCAGGTTTTCAAGCAGTGCTGGAACCGCTGAAGATTTGCAAATTAAGGCATTTCCCTATGTCCTTGAAGCTTAAAGTGTGGTCCTGGAACCACCGGGAGACTTAGAAATCCAGAGTCTCAGGCCTCAATCCAAACCCACTAAAGCAGAACCTGCATTTTAACAAGAGTCCTAGATGTTTCACATGCCCATTAAAGTATGAGGAATGCTACCTAGATGAACCTATCAATTCTTCAACATAGAGTCATTAAATAGAAAAAAAAACTTGAACAAAAAAGATCCATTCCCTTTATAAACTAAAGAAAATAAGACCTATTCCAGAAGTTAGCAAATGTTGTTTTAAGTTATATTAGATGTATATGAAAGATACGTTGTGTATACTAAACTTTTCTAAATTTTTAGAAACTAAATAATTATATAGAGGAGTATCTAGAAACAAAATTTGTTTTTTCGTGTGTACTATTTTTAATTAAAAAATATATAAAGTCCATGGGTAAGATTCAAAGTGGAGAATTTTGGCCAGACATGGTGGCTCACACCTGAAATGCCAAAACTTTGGGAGGCTGAGGTGGGAAGATCACTTGAGGTCAGGAGTTCAACACCAGCCCGGGCAACATAGTGAGACCTTTCCTGTACAAAAAATTTAAAAATTACCCTGCTGTGGTGGCAAGTGCCTGTAGTCCCAGCTACTGAGGAGGTTAAGGTAAAATAATTGTTTGAGCCTGGGAGGTTGACCCTGCAATGAGCTGTGATCATGTCACTTCACTCCAGCCTGGGTGACAGAGCAAGACCCTGACTCAACACAAAAACAAACAAACAAAAAATGAAAACCCAAAGTAGAGACTATCCAAGTTAACAGAATTAGTATTAAGGTATGGTCTTATTTTGATTACAATTTCCATTAGAATTTGAATCTAGGTGATTTTCTGGTTCAATTTGGTCTAAGCTGAACAACTAACTGACTGGATGCATTCGAATAGGCAAACAGGAGATCATCATGGCAGAAAGGAGGCAAGACTGGATTGCAGTTCCTTCTCGGAGGAACAGAACAGCTTGTGGAAGCTTGCATTGTGAATTTTAGCTCCAGAACAACTACAAGAACAAACCTGAAGTCTCAAGAAGAACCACAGACCCTCTGAAGGAAGCAGACTGCTCCTGCAGGACCCAGGAGACATCCCAAATACTGTGCTGGTAACCACGGCACAGAGACCCATAGATGGTTCACATCATAGGACTCTGTACAGACAACTTCCAGTACCAGCCCAGAGCTTGGTAGATTTGCTGGGTGGCTAGACCCAGAAGAGAGATAACAATCATTGCAGCTCGGCTCATAGGAAACCACATCCATTGGAAAAGGGGAAGGGTACAACATCAAGGGAACACCCTGGGAGACAAAAGAATCTGAAAAACAACTTTTAGCCCTAGACTTTCCCTCTGACAGATCCTACCCAAATGAGAAGGAATCAGAAAACAACCTCATAATATGGCAAAATAAGGCTCATTAACACCCCCCCCCCCAAAAATCACACTGGTTCACCAGCAACGGATCCAAACCAAGAAGAAATTCCTGACTTATCTGAAAAAGAATTCAAGAGGATCGTTATTAAGCTAATCAGAGAGGCACCAAAGAAAGGCAAAGCCCAATGCAAGGAACTCAAAAAAAAAAAAAAATGACACAAGAAGTGAAGGGAGAAATATTCAAGGAAATAGATAGCATAAAGAAAAAAAACAATAAAAACTTCAGGAAACAGTGGACACACTTATAGAAATGCAAAATGCTCTGGAAAATCTCAGCGATAGAATTGAACAAGTATAAGAAAGAAATTCAGAGCTTGAAGACAAGGTCTTTGAATTAACCCAATCCAACAAAGACAAAAAAGAATTAAAAAATATGAATAAAGCCTCCAAGAAGTCTGGGATTATGTTAAATGATCAAACCTAAAAATAATCAGTGTTCCTGAGGAAGAAGAGAAATCTAAAACTTTGGAAAATGTATTTGGGGGAATAATTGAGGAAAATTTCCCCCAGCCTTGCTAGAGACCTATACATCCAAATACAAGAAGCACAAAGAACATCTCGGAAATTCATCACAAAAAGATCATCACCTAGGCACATTGCCATCAGGTTATCTAAAGTTAAGATGAAGGAAAGAATCTAAGAGCTGTGAGACAAAAGCACCAGGTAACCTATAAAGGAAAACCTATCAGATTAACAGCAGATTTCTCAGCAGAAACCCTATGTACAAGCTAGAAGGGATTGGGGCCCTATCTTCAGCTTCCTCAAACAAAACAATTATCAGCCAAGAATTTTGTATCCAGTAAAACTAAGCATCATATATGAAGGAATGATACAGTCTTTTTCAGACAAACAAATGCTGAGAGAATTCACACTACAAGAACTGCTAAAAGGAGCTCCAAGTCTTGAAACAAATCCTGGAAATACAGCAAAACAAAACCTCTTTAAAGCATAAAGCACAAACCTGTAAAAAAAAATACAAGTTAAAAAGAAAAAGAAAAAATCAAGGTACACAGACAACAAATAGCACGATGAATGCAATGATCCTCACATCTCAATACTAACATTGAATGTAAATGGCCTAAATGCTCCACTTAAAAGATACAGAACTGCAGAATGAATAAGAACTCACCAACCAACTATCTGCTGCCTTCAGGAGACTCACCTAACACATAAGGACTCACATAAACTTAAACAGGCGGAAAAGGTCATTTCATGCAAATACACCAAGAGCAAGCATGGGTAGCTATTCAAGTATTAGACAAAGCAAACTTAACAACAGCAGTTAAGAGAGACAAAGAAGGACATTATATAATGGTAAAAGGCCTGGTTCACAGGGAAATATCACAATCCTAAAGATATATGGACCTAATTCTGGAGCTCCCAAATTTATAAAGCAATTATTAATAGACCTAAGAAATTAGACAGACAGCAACACAATTGTAGTGGGGGACTTCAATACTTCACTGACAGCAGAAGACAGTCGTCAAGACAGAAAGTCAACAACAACAACAACAACAAATGAATTTAAGCTATACCTTGGAACAATTGGACTTAACAGATATATTCAGAACATTTCAACCAGCAACTGCAGAATACACATTTTATTCAACAGCATATGGAATTTTCTCCAAGATAGACCATATGATAGGCTATAAAACAAGCCTCAATAAATTTAAGAAAATTAAAATTATATCAAGCTGTCTCTCAGACCACAGTGGAATGAAACTAGAAATCAATTCTAGAAGAAATCTTGAAACCCATACAAGTACATGGAAATTAAATAACTTGCTCCTGAATGAGCATGGGGTAAAAAACGAACTCAAGATGGAGATTTAAAAATCTTCAAACTAAATGACGGTAATGACACAATCCATCAAAACCTCTGGGATACAGCGAAGGTGGTGCTAAGAGGAAAGTTCGTAGCCCTAAACACCTACATCAAAAAGACAGAATGCTGGTTTGTCCTCTTTCAAAGGTCACACCTCTGTTTCTACATCAAGTGTTCAGCTCCTTCTTTTTCTCTTGAAATGTCTGTTGTAGGGTTCTCCCCTCAACGGCTCACCAATTTGACCAATTCACTTGTTACCATTTTGTCATAGAAAATGAATTTAATTCCCTGAAAATTATCGATCTAAAATAAAAGGAACCTGAAAACAATTACCTGGGTAACTCAAAAACAGCAAAGGTTTCCCTTGCATATGCCCAACAGAAAAGAAACCAGACTTGGTGATTATTTGATAACAAAATAAAGTAAAATATTTGAGCATTACCCAAAGTGTACTTTATCTTGAATTAGCCATTGTGCTCTCTATTCAACCTAAATTAAACAAATAATGCTTAATCTACACCTCTTCACCATAGCTTGAATATGCTCAGACTCCATCATCTGAATATTTCAGGAAAATTCTTTTCTATCTTAAACATCGATGTAATTCCCACTGAGGTTACAGACAGCCAGAGAGGCATTACATCCGTGTTCTTTCCACCCCAGGAATTCAACAAAAAGAAGGATCCAGCCACACCTTTATAGCACCTGCTAAAGTGACATGGAAATCCTAGTACTATTTAATATGCAAATATTTCAAAGACAACCCTAGAAGTGTTTAAAAGGAAAATTGAGTTGGGAAAAGTATTTAATATCTTCCTCTATTTTGTTTCCTCAATATGTTGATTGAACACCCTGTGTCACAAATGGTGCACATGATGACAGACATATAAGTGAGTAAAGCAGCCTTTGCCTTCATACATTCCATGTTCAAGTGAAAGAAACATACAAGAAAATTACTAACCATTGCAGATGTTGATTTTGACTACATATAAAGATGCCCATGTATCTTTAAGAGCAGAGTTGAAGGTCCCTAAAGTACTCTTAAGAGGGGTTGGATGGCTGAGGGGAGTTAGGTTTCCACAGAGAGATGGGGAAAGATCTCAGATCAATGGTATGATAGAAAAATTGTGTAATTAGCCTTGATGTTTTCACAGTAGTGATTATGAAGGAGTGTCACGTAGACATATTGGCATGGCTAATTCATATTTTGAGAAGGGATAGTACACACAAAGTAATTTAAAGACAATCTGGAACCTGAAGTGTGTTCAAACATGTTAATTTTACCCCAGCAATATTTAAAGCCTGCCAGAGTCAGCTTTGCTGTGGGTCAAGCTACTGTGTTTATGAATCTCCCAAAGCCGTTTATTTTAAACATCTTATTTTTGAAATAGCTTATATTCTCCTACGTTTGTCTCTCCAGCTTTAAAGATCTCTCTCCACTTACACATTGTTTCTCAACATTTCTCTGCTCCCTGAGGTTAATAATAATGAGTCAATGTGAAACCTTCACAAACACTTTAAATTGCCCTGGAAATGGAAAATCTCAATTATTGTGATTAAGCAATCCCTCTATGGAAAAATAAAGAATAATTTGAGGCTGCGAGGCTGCTAACAGAGTTAAGTAAAACAAGATCCCAAAATATGGTTTTATTTTACATTTCTTCAATTCCTTTCAATATTTCTTGACATTGTAATATTATTTTTCTGAGTGAAATATAGCTAACTCCTTAGTCTCTTTTTACAATAAATAAAGTGAAAAGGATCATAACAGATATAGAATATGGTCCAAAGAGAGCAAGCCTTGGGATGTAGTCAAATAGAATCAGAAGAAATAGGAGGAAAAACTCACAGTGTAGAAAACTAAAACTTGTCAATCATATGAGAGTTTTAGAAGACAGTAAATGATATTTTATCGACATGAGAACACAAAGTCCTATTGTCATTGTAATGAAACCATAGTGATGTATATACATCTACACATACATACATATTCTCTCTATATAGTATATACACACACACAAATATGTGCATACACATATACAGAGTGTGTGTGTGTATCACTGCCATGTCACTTACCAGTTGCACAGAGAAAATTTTACTTTTTTATTGAATAGTGGAGTTATTTTATGCAATGACCATCAGTGCTCTCTCTACAGTGATTAAATATTTCCTCAATAAGCTCTTAACTATTTTTAAATCTCCCTCTCACATGAACTTTCCAGAGTATATTTCAAGCCAAATAATTTGCTTAAATTTTAGAAAAGCATGTGTCTCTTTAAATTTAAAAACATTAAAAGATTGAAAATTTTATTTTAGAAGTTGTGCTTAACCATTTATACGTGTCCAAGTAGAAATATTTCCTGAGAAAAGCTTGAAGCAGTTTCCACAGAAGCATCCCAGTAGAAAAACAAAAAAAAAAGGGAAAAACTCTCCAAAGATCTCGGGAGATTTATTCTCCCATTCTTCCTCCCAAATAGATCTGCAAATAGATCTGCAAAGTAATTCTTATGAATACCTTTCTTTAGGCAGCCACAGGGGTCACAGGGAAAGCTGACTCCGCCCTTGTCTTCGGTATAATCTCATTCTCCTTATCAGCCATTGGCTCAGGATTCTGACCTCTGTCGGGGCCTGAGGGGAAGGCCTGCAGCAATATCATGCCACCAGCCTGGGGATGAAGCCAGCACCAAAGAGGTCAGGGCAGAGAGAAAAAAAAGGCCTGTATTTCTGATGACACTGTTGAGCCACTGAACCAAACCCTGAAAGCTACCTTGCCTCGGAAGTCCTGTGATAGTGAGATTATACATTTCTGTATTATCTAAATTGGGATTTCTGTTACTTGAAGTTGAAAGGATCCTTAAAACATAAAGAAATTATTAAGGTGTCATTTAAATTGTGTTTAAACCACTGTGCTCCATTAAATGTTGCTGTTTTTTAAATAAGGGATATTGCAAGTGAGATTACTATCTTAAGCCATTAAAAATGACATATAGGGAGGCAACAACTTCCCCAAAATAAGTTGTAACTTCTCTATGATCCAAAAACTAAAAATGTTTGATTTTCATAGTTAATGGAAGAAGGAAAGAAGGAACTATAAAATACTTTGAAAACATATCACATCTGCAGGTTATCTGGGTCCTGGATAACATTAATCAAAATGGAATTTTAATAAATTGAACCCTATTTTGAATGCACAGCAGACTGGATAGAGTCTCCATCAGTCTCCGACAGTCCTCTTTCAGTGTCTCAGTGCACCAGTGTTGATTCTTGCAATTCAAGATACCACCCCTTCTGCCTAGAATGCCTTTCTCCCCTTCTTCCTCATCATTTCCCCAGGCTCTTTTGATCCATTCTTTGTGTTCCCCTAGAACTGTGTTCATTCTCGTATCTCTATGTTGTATTTTACATAGTGTTTTGGGATCTGCCCAAAATTTGATTTATACACATCAAATTCCCAATACAAGCATTCTCCTCCAATGCTTGTATTTTGAATTTTTTGAAGGCCTACTCCACACTAGATATTGGATTAAGCATTTTCACAAGTGTCAGAGCAAAATCTGCACAAATCTCTATAGATTACGGATCAATATGCCATTTTAAAGATGAAGAAAATGGCACTTGGTGGGATTTAATAACCTGGCTAAGTCTACACAGTGAATGACAGAACCAGGAGCCTGACTCCCAAGACCATGTTTTTGATCACTAGACTATACCTCTTAGGTAGATCATCATAAAAAATGCTGTCAATAGGTTGCTAGTTCTTTATTACTACTATAACAAATTACCACTAACTTACTGGTTTAAAACAACACAGACCAGAAGTATGAAATCAGTTCCACTGGGCCAAAGTCACAGCGTCACAGGGTTGATTCCTCCCAGAAGATCTGAGAAGAGAATCCATTTTCTTGTGTTTTCAGCCTCTAAAGGCTGCCTGCATTTCTGGGCTCATGGCCTCTTCTTCCGTCAAAGCACCTTATTCTAATCTGCTTCCATCATCACATCTCCTTCTTTCTCTCATGTCTCCTTCCTTCATTTCGTAAGGACCTTGTGATTACACTGGGCCCACCAAGGTAATCCAGGACAATCGCCCCATCTCAAGATCCGCAAAGTCCCTTTTCCCTGTAACATTCACAGGTCCCAAGTGATTATGTGGACATCATGGCGGTCCACTATTCATCCTACCGCATTAAGACAATCCAAGATAAAAGGTCACAAACAAAGAGAATGAAAAAAGATAAACACAAAAGAAAACTGAGCAAGAAGCTTACTGCAAGTAAATATACACATGTTTGTGACTTAGTGGCAATCAAAGTCTGAATAAAATATATTCTGTTAGTTACAACAGCGTACCACAGAGCTCAAGGATTAGAAAATCAGAATTCATTTGCTTTTTTTTCCCCATTTGCTACATTCATCACTATCACTTACATTAAAGGCTAGGATGGAAACTATTTACACACATCAAATTCCCAATTCCCTGATCCTCCCAACAAGTTCACATGAAATTCTGTCCTGACTGGTGCAGAAACCAGCAATCCTGGTGCTTCCCAGGCCTGTGTAACTAAAAGACGGAAAGGGAGAGAAGCTGGTGTGGGTGGAAGAAGTCAAGCCTGTGCACATGCCCTCTTTCCTGGAAAGCTCCTGTTTCCCTCTAGGGGCTAGGTCTAGCCAATCATATAGGGCCCTGCTGTAACTTTAACCAATTAGGTCTTTATTTAAAATGAGATGGGAACCATCAGAGGGGTCGGAGCAGAGAGGTGATATGATCCAACTTAAGTTCTAGCCTCACATTGGAGAAAGAATAAGGATGGAGCCTGCTGAGTGAAGAGAAACCTCTCCTGTAAGGATTCTGCCCTGGTTGCTCCTCTGGGCTTAAGCCCTCTCCTCCATCTTCTCTCTGCTGGGCCATTGCAATGACTGTCTAAGTCCAGGCCACACGTTTCTTCCCACTCAGGTGAGTTTCTTCCAAAGACAGTGAGCCACTGTCTTTGTCTTGCACACAGACCAAACTCTATTCTGCCCTACTCTTGTGCTAACAAACTCTTACGAGCTCCATGTTTCCTTTATCATAACCCTGAGCCTCTTCTTTGTCATGGAACACTATTCCGGGCTGGGTGTGGTGGCTCACACCTGTAATCCCAACACTCTGGGAGGCAGAGGTGGCCTGATCACTTGAGCTCAGGAGTTTGAGACCGGCCAGACAACATGGCAAAACTCTGTCTCTACAAAAAATACAAAACTTAGCGAGGCACAGTGGCATGCATCTGTAATCCCAGCTACTTGAGATGCTGAGGCACAAGAATCGCTTGAACACAGGAGGCAGAGGTTGTAGTGAGCCAAGTTTGTGCCACTGTACTCCAGCCTGGGCAACAGAGGGAGACTGCAAGACCCTGTCTCAAAAAAAAAAAAAAAAAGACTGTTCCCGATCATTGCTCACCTCTCTCTATGAGCCTCTTTCAGTGTCTGAGTGCAACAGTCTTGATTCTTGCGGTTGAAGATACCATTCCTTCTGCCTAGAATGTCTTTCTCCCCTTCTCCCTCATCACTTCCCCAGGCTCTTTTGGTTTATTCTTTGTGTTCCCCTGGAACTGTGTTCATTCTTGTATCTCTATGTTGTATTTTATAGAGTGTTTTGGGATCTGCCCAATTTGATATACTCCTCCTCGGGTACATATTTGTGTATTTTAGGCCTTGGATCTCGATAAGATGGAAATGTTAGAAAACTAAAAGGAAGAAACTAGTCATTGTTTCCTTAGACCCTTTTATTCCTTATTAAACATTGAGCTTTGCTCCAGGCCGTCTGTTTACAGGAGGAAAACATCAATTGTTTGAACATCCTGGAGGTCCTGCTTGCTCACTTTTGTTGAAGGTAGAGAGAAATATCCTCCCTACTGAGCTTAGAGTTCAGGTTCTGCAGGGAATCTATTGAACCACTACTTGGTACCTAAATGGAGGAAAGTCAGGTTTCTTTTTATTATGTTTCAAGACTGAGAGCCTAGAAATTATAGCTCCTTGGTGAAAGCCAGTCACAAAGCCTCCTTGTGACTTAATCCCGTTCTTCCCTGGAAGGCAAAGCCCCAAAATTGTTATTGGCGTCTCCCTAAATAGGTTGATGGAGTAAGCCTAGGCAGAAGGATACCTGTACAAAAACATGGAATTTCCATGTCATTCAATCTTCCTTAGCACAAACACAGATTTCTTTAGGGAAAGGAGTGCAATGACCTTTTGGCATACCTCATTCATACATGTTTCTTTATGTTTTCAGTTATCACAGAGAAAGATGATTGCATCTCATATGTTGTTGATGGGAGTACAAAATGACACAATCTCTATGGGGGAAATTTTGCAATGTTTCCAAAATTAAAAATATACTTTCACTTTAACCCAGAAATCCCATAGCTAGTAATTTATTCTACAAATATCCCTGCACATGTGCAAAATCACATGTGTACAAGATTACTCATTACTGCATAGTTTGTGATGATAAAAATGTGAAAGCAATGAAAATGTTCCTCATTAGAAGATTGTTTAAACCAGGGGTTTTCAACCAGGAGTGATTTATTTTTGGTTGTCACAGCTGGAGAGAGGGACACTTGTGGCATCTAGTGGGTAAAGGCCAAGGATGCTGCTAAGCATCCTATATCACATAGGACAGCCTCCACAACAAAAGCTATCCAGCCCTAATTCTCACTAAGACCGAGGGTGAGGAATCTTGGGTTAAACAATCAATCACACAATGGAATATTATGCAGCCATTACAAAATAGAATAGCAACACATTCTGTGTACAGATATAAAAAGATCTTTAGAGTATAATACATTAAGTGAAAAAACAAGGTCAGGATGGTTTACCTGCTAACTTTTGTAAAAGAAAGAAAAATAAAGAAAATATAAAAGTGTGTGTGTGTGTGTGTGTGTATGTGTGTGTGCTCTGTCTGCGTAAAGAAATCCTAAAATGATACACAGGGAATTAGTGCAGATGATACCAAATGGGATTGATTGGACTGGGAGTGTGGGTTAGATGGAGACATAAATAGAAGCTATCATTCTAATTTGGAATCATGTGTCCTTATTACTAATTCAAATCAATAATAAAGATTTAGGACACAAAAATAAATAAGACGTGTGAGCTCTTTGAGAATAAAGGGATTATATCTTATTTATCTTTGTGTCCCAATTATCTAGCATTACACCTGCCCTAAAAGAGACACTTAAATATTCATTTAAAAAATTGAGGCAGGGCACCATGGCTCAGGCCTGTAATCCCAACATTTTGGGAAGCTGAGGCAAGAAAACTGCCTGGGGCCAGGAGTACGAGACCGGCCTGGGCAACGTTAACAAGACTCTGTTTCTAAAACAAACAAACAAATGAGATTTAAATTCGAGACAGTAGCTCTCACATTATTAATTACCTATGCATTCATGAGCATTGGGCTAGTTAAAAAATAAATGAAAAGAATATCTTACTGCCTTTGGCCTCATGGAGGTTACAGTCAGGTATAGAATTAAACACATAAGACAGTTAACAATCTAATTGTTTGGGTGATTTCATGAAAAAATGGAATTTTACTCTATAGATTTTCAGAAAAATGAAAGTGAGCTAAATTAAGCTGTGAGCCAATTTATCAACTGCTCCTTTCATTGAACATGCAAATTTGTTCTTTGTTAATTTACAAAGACATCTGACTTTGATTCAGAGGTTTACTATTTTAGTTAGTGGGTTGAAGCATAGAATTAAAACAGTGACATCACAACAAACTCCATTAGACAAGACAAAACAAATTAGCCACTGCTGATTCACATGAATTAACATCATCCGTCCAGGAAAATGGCACTCAGTACTGAGGGATTGCTGCCCCCAAGAGGCTAATCAAAAAACTCCAAAATAAAAAGGACGACGTTCAATTTCAAGAACTAGGCGATTGAGAAGGGAAGACGTGGGCTGGAGCTTTGTTTTAGAAGAAAGTGAGACTGGAGCCTCTGATTCTGGAAGAAAAGGGGAAGAGAAGATTGTTTGGAGCTCCTAAGAGTAGAGATGAGTTTGTAGCAAAGGAAAGATAAGAGTGAGCATCCAAGGAACATCAAGGGTAGCTGCTTTAGTAAGACTTCTTGTAAGTTGTTACTTTTTCCCTGTGTCTGCCCTGCATTTTTCCATAACTATTTATGGTTAGAAATCATTAAACATGATTAAAGGGCTCTGTGCTTATTTCAGTTATTTAGGAAAAGCTGTGAGATTTTATTCTACTCAGCAGTAGATTTGCTTTTCTAGAGGAAAGAAATCCCCATCAGAATCAACTATTAAATGCAATGGAAAGCCTGCAAACAAAATCATTGCACCTCAAAACTCTTCATGAAGTTAGCAGGGAGAAGGAAGAGAGTCTGGAGCCCAAGGTCTAATCCAGCCAAGAGTTTGGGGAGCAGTTTGATCCCCAAACTCTTGGGACCTCTTTCAAGACCTTAAGCCCCTACCTCATCAGATACCCTACCAAGAAATCCTACTGAAAAGAACTCAGTTGGTTTCCAGAGATCAAGAGCTTAAGTTCCCAAACTCTGCTGCCCCAACTGGGGAGGATGTTTTCAACTAAGTCAAGTTGGAATTCGTGTGTGAACATTTATCTATGGCTGCATATGTTGTTGTACAGGTAGGTTAACGAAACATATGGTAGGTATGGTTTCTCTGTTCAAATTTCAAATTGCTAACTTACAGAAATTTCTGAAGAAGCAGAATAGCCTGGTAGAAAGGCTTGAGACTTTGACATCAAACAGACAGTAAATTATGATTCTGCCCTCTATTTGCTGTCAGTTAACTTCTCTATAGATAATATATTATATAATATAGCTCCCTCTATATAAATATAGATTTCTATATATCTATAGATATATAAATATATGTAATATAAATATATATCTATATATAGATATACATTTATATAAAATATATGTGATATAAATATATATTTATATATAGATATATATTTATATGAAATATATGTAATATAAATATATATATAAATATATCCATAGATATATATTTATATATAATATATGTAAAGCCCAGATTATATATATATCTATAGATATATAGATATGTAGAAAGATATATCTATAGAGATACAGAAATATATATTTATATATCTAGAGATATATAATATGCATTTATATATTTAGAGATATATAAGACATTTTTATAGAGATGTTATATATAAATAGGGATATATAAATAAATAGGGATAGATATATACATTGCTATAGCTGAAGGATTTAGAAATGACATATATTAACCACACATAAATACTATGTGTTCCATAAATGGTAGCTATTATTACCCAGTCATGACTAACCTGTAATATTTTATACAAAGTAGGAGCAAGTTTGATTGATTGATGTGCCAAAAAATACGTAGTCCAGACACTGAAAAATGACAGGCCATTAGGAAGAGGGGGATCAATGTCGAAAGGAAATATGAGTAGATTTTACAAATAAGTGAGATGAAATCCAATCGAAAACCTGACAGTTCGTTTGAAAAAAAGTCATTATCACCTTGAAATATTTGCAGATACAGAAGATATAAAATTTAAAATGTGCATTCAAGCTTGATTAAATATTAGACCATTATGAGAGATTTGTTATCCATATCAAGAAAATCACTTGAGTCATGAAACTATATATCCTAAATAGAGCTTTGATGGTGACAGATCTACATAGTTCTGAAAATAGGACCCTGGTTTTAAAGAGACATATGATTACGGGTAAGAATTTATCCCAATTAAATACCATATGTTAGAGGCCTCCCTGGAGCTGTGGTACCAAATTATCAGAAACTTGGTGGTTTAAAATGACATAGATTTATTCTCTCATAGTTCTGGGGCCCAGAAGTCTAAAACCAAGGTGTCTGCAGGGCCACATTCATTCCAAAGGCTCTAGATAAAAATCCTTCCTTGCCTCTTCCAGCTCCTAGTGGTTGCTGGCACTCCTTGGTGTCCTTGGCTTGTAGGTGTGTAACTCCAGTCTTAAAAATGTTTACAAAAGTAGGGTTAGGGTTATGTTAACTATATAAATAAAAATGTTAAATTTGTGTTTTAATTTTAATACAGTAAATGTCAACACAAAAAATACACAAAAACAAATGCTCTTTGAGATTCTCTATGCTTTTTTTAAGAGTTAAAATAATCCTGAGACTAAAAGATCTGAGAACTAACAAGTTAAGAGAATTTGATTTTATATTTTTCGTGTGTGATTTATTAAAGACATAGAAGTTTCCTAAGAACCTCAGAAAATCTTCCTTGTTAGATTTATAATTCTTCTTTTGAAGTATTTGAGAGAACCATATTTTTTCCTGTGTAATTGAAATATCATAAGAAATGTCTGAAGTACATAAGTAGTGTTGATTATCTAAGGTAAATCAATTTGTGTTTACAAATTAATTGAATATTCATTAATCAGTGATAACTGTTCATATTTTTGTATAGAATTTACTAATTTGATTTTATAAATCTAATAGTAAGATTTTTTGCAAATGAGATTGCTTTCTTGATTTCTCTTCTTGCTAGTTCATTGTTGGTGTATAGAAACTTATTAATTTTTGTATGTTGATTTTGTATCAGGAAGCTTTACTGAATTAATCAGTTCTAAGAGTTTAAATAATTTAAATAATAAAGGGTATATTTTTTAAAGTTTAAACTTTTAATAAGTAACATGTTATTTACAACACAAATAAGCATAGTAATCCTTTCTATGCACAATAGAAATTTAGACATTAAAATATATTTCTAAAACCCATTAACAGGTGTTAGGAGCATAGAAAACTAAGAAAATAGGACACAGGACAAAAACATTTTGAAAAAGTGCCAAGAGATATCAGAAGTGTCTCCAGGAAGAACCCAATAATTAGTATCCTTGGGGATAGGGTTGTCAAGGAGGAGGTGTCACAAGGCCCCTGGTAAGGGCAGGGAAATTCTAGAGAGGAAGAAAGCCCAGTGGAGGCCAAGGACATTAGGGATAATCTTTATCAACCTCTTAGTTATTAATCTCTTATCAGATAAATAGTTTGCAAATATTTTCTCCCATTCTGCAGGTTGCCTCTTCACTCTGTTGATTGTTTCCTTTGCTGCTCCAAAGCTTTTTAGTTTGATATAATTCCATTTTTCTATTTTTGCTTTTGTTTCCGGTGCTTTTGAGGTCATCTTCATAAAATCTTTACCCAGACCAATATCCTGATTTCCCATATGTTTTCTTCTAGTAATTTCATAGTTTAGGGTCTTACACTTAAGCCTTTAATCCATTTTCAGTTGATTTTTGTATGTGATGAAAGATAGGGGTCTAGTTTCACACTTCTGCATACGGTTATCTAACTTTTTATTACTGATTCAATCTCATTACTAATTAATGATTCAATTACTCTTAATTGTTCTCTTCAGGCTTTCTATTTCTTCTTGGTTCATTCTTGGTAGGTTGTATGTGTCCAGGAATTTATCTATTTCCACTAGGCTTTCCAATTTGTGGGCATATAGTTGTTCAAAGCAGTCAAATAATTATTTGTATTTCTTTTTCTTTATTTCAATAGCTTTAGAGGTACAAGTGGTTTTTGGTTACATAAACAAACTGTGTAGCGGTAAAGTGTCGGCTTTTAGTGTATCCTTCACCCAAATAGTGTACATTGTACCCAATAGGTAATTTTTCATTCTTCACTCCCTCCCCTGCCCTTCTGTGTCTCTCGTGTCCATTATACCACTCTGTATGTCTTTGCGTAGACATGGCTTAGATCCCACTTATAAATGACAATATGCAATATTTCATTTTCTGTTCGTAAGCTACTTCATGTAGGATAATGGTCTCCAGTTCCATCCAAGTTGCTACAAAAGACATTATTTCATTTATTTTATGGCTGAGTAGTGTTCCATGTTGTAAACATATACCACATTTTCTTTATCCAGTTATCAGTTGATAGGCACTTAGGTTGATTCTGTTATCTTTGCAGTTGTGAGTAGTGCTTTGATAAACATACACATACAGATGGCTTTTTGATATAATAATTTGTTTTACTTTGGGTAGATACCCAGTAATGAGATTACTGAATTGAATCACAGATCTACTTTTAGATATTTCTTAAATCTCCATACCATTTTTCCATAAAGGTGGTACTAATATACATTCCCACCGGCAGTGTGTAAGTATTCCGTTTTTACTATATTTGCACCAATATCTATTGCTTTTGACTTTTTAATAATGGTTCCTCTGGCTGAGATAGGATGGTATCTTATTGAGATTTTAATTTTTAATTTCCCTGATGTTTAGAGATGTTAAGTATTTTCTCATGTATTTGTTGGCTATTTGTATAACTGCTTTTGAAAAATGTCTGCTCATTTCGCTTGTTCCCTTTTTAGTGGGATCATTTATTTTTCTATTGTTGATTTGTTTGAGTTCCTTGTAGATTCTGTATATTAGTTAGTCCTTTGTTAGATGAATAGTTTGCAAATATTTTCTCTTATTTTGTAAGTTGTCTATGTAATCTATTAATATATATCTTTTGCTGTGCAGAAGCATTTTAGTCTAATTAGATCCCATTTATGTATTTCTTTATTTTGTCACATTTGTTTTTTACCTTAGTCATAAATCCTTTGCCTAGGCCAATGTCCAGAAGAGTTTTTCCTAGGTTTTATTCTAGAATTTTTATAGTTTCAGGTGGTAAAGTCTTTAATCTAGCTTGAGTTAATTTTTGTATATGCTGAGAGAGAAGGATCCAGTTTCATCACTCTGCATGTGTCTATCCAATTTTCTTAGCACCATTTATTGAATATGATGTCCTTTCCCCAGCACGTTTTGATCTGCTTTGTCAAAGATCAGTTGGTTGTATGTATTTGGCTTTATTTCTCAGTTCTCTATTCTTTTCCACTGGCCTATGTGTCTACTTTTATACCAGTAGCATACTGTTTTGATTACTATAGCCTTAGAGTATAATTTGAAGTCAGATAATGTGATGCCTCAAGATTCATTCTTTTTGCTTAGGATTGCTTTGGCTAATCAGACTCCTTTTTGGTTCCATATGAATTTTAGAATTGTTTTTTCTAATTCTGTGAAAAATACTATTGGTAGTTTGATAGGAACTACATTGATTGTAGATTGCTATGGATGGTATGATCATTTTCACAATACTGATTCTTCCAATTTATAAACATGGTCTGTGTTTCCATTTGTTTGTGTCATATATGATTTGTTTCATTAGTATTTTGGAGTTCTCCTTGTAGAGATCTTTTGCCTTCCTGGCTAAGTATATTCCTAGGTATTCTTGTTGTGACTATTGTAAATGGGATTGAGTTCTTGATTTGATTCTCAGTTTGATTTTTACTGGTGTATAGCAGTATTACTGATTTGTGTACATTGATTTTGTAACCTGAGACTTTACTTAATTCATTTATCAAATCTAGAAGTCTTTTGGAGGAGACTTTAGGGTTTTCTAGGTATAAGATCATGTCATCAGCAAACAGAGATAGTTTGACTTCCTCTTTTCCAAATTGAGTGCCTTTTATTTCTTTCTCTTGCCTGATTGCTCTGGCTAGGACTTCAGATTCTTTCCGTGGTAACCACTGTAGTGTCTACTTTTTTGTTTCAGATTGTATTTATTTGAGTCTTCTCTCTTTTTTTCTTGGTTAGTCTAGCTAATGGTTTGTTGATTTTGTTTATCTTTTCAAAAGGCAAACTTCTCATTTTGTTAATCCTTTGTATTTTTTTTAGTTTCAATTTTCTTTCTGCTCTGATATTTATTGTTTCTTTCCTTCTACTAATTTTAGGTATGGATCGTTCTTGCTTTTTAAGTTCTGTGAGATGCATTAGTAGATTATTTGAAATCTTTCTACTTGTATGATATAGGCATTTATTGCTATAAACTATCGCCTTAATACTGCTTTTGCTATTTCCCATAAGTTTTGCTGTTTTGTATTTATATTTTCATTTGCTTAAATTTTTTAATTTTCTTCTTAATTTCTTAATTGGCCCATTGGTCACTCAGGAGCATGTTGTTTAATTTCCATGTATTTGTAAAGTTTCAAAAGTTCTTGTTATTGATTTCTAGTTTTATCCCATTGTGTTCAGAAAAAAAATAATTAATATGATTTAAATCCTTGTAAATTTGTTGAGACTTATTTTGTGGCCTAACATGTGGTCTGTCCTAGAGAATGTTCCATGTGCTGATAAAAAGAATATGTATTCTGCAGCTGTTGAATGCAGTGTTCTGTAAATGTCTGTTAGGTCCATTTGGTCTAAAGTACAGTTTAAATCCAATGTTTCTTTTTTTTTTTTTCCTGCCTCAGTTTTATTTATACAAATAGCACAGGAGAACCCCAGCCCCATGCAGATGGCAGCCCAGGGGGTTGCAGTGGTTCTTCTGTCCTCACGTTGGCAGACAGAGATATCTACTCTGAAGCTTTTGTAGGGGCCTGGGCACCTTTGGGAGCCTGAGCTGGAACTGAAGCTGGAGCTGCAGCCTGGGCTTTGGTTTGATCCTTGGTCTTGGCCTTGGCCTTTGGCCAGCAAAGCCTGAGCCCCTTGGCAATGTGGGCAGGAGCATGCTTCCCAAGCTTGGGGTGGGCAGTGTGGGCAAGTCGATTGAGCTTGTGGCTGACACCCTTTGGGATCTTGTGCTTAACCTCTTTGGACTTTACGAGGGCCTTGATAGCCTCGGCACATGCACTCATGGCTTTGGCATTGTTGGCCTGTATCTTCTTTAGGCCCTTCTTGTGCTTCTTGGCAAAGCGAAATGTTCCTTAGGAACTTGGGGTCCACCCCCTTAAGAGATTCGTATCTTTGTGATCGGGGTTTCTTGATACCATTTCTGTGCCATTTTCGGGACTGATTGTGTGTAGTGTGGTTCTTGGACTTGGCCATATCTGCACCTAAGCCATGGCTCCCGAAGCGCCTAGAACCGGAACAGAGCATCCAATGTTTCTTTACTGATTTTCTGTCTGGATGATCTATTGATGTCCAATGTTGATAGTGGGATGTTGAAGTCCCCAACTATTATTGTATCATAGTCTGGCTCTCCTTTTAGTTCTAATATTTGCTTTACATATCTGGGTGCTCTTGTGTTGGGTACATATATATTTACAGTTGTTATATCTTCTTGCTGAATTGATCTTTCTATCATTATATAATACACTTCTTTATTTCTTTTTACCATTTTGACTTAAAGTGTATATTATCTCAGATAAATCTAGCCATTCCTGCTTGCTTTTGGTTTCTGTTTTTGTTTTTGAAATATCTTTTTCTATCTCTTTATTTTCAGTCCATATGTTTCTTTATAGGTGAAGTGAGTTTCTTGTAGGTAGTATATAATTGGGTCATTTTAAAAAATCTATTTACCCAGTCTATGCCTTTTAAGTGGAAGCTTTAATTCATTTACATTCAAGATTAGTATTGATAGATGAGAAACTACTCCTGTCATTTTGTTAATTGTTTTCTGATTGTTGTGTATGCCCCTTTTTTCTTTCTTCTTACTTCTTCGTTTATCATTGTGGTTTTCTGGAATTATAAGGGTTTTTCGTCTTTATCTACTCTATCAGTGAGCTTTATACTTCTGTATGCTTTCATGACAGTGATATAATCTTTGACTTCAAATGTAGTATTCCCTCAAGCATTTCTTGTAAGGCTGATCTAGTGATAATTAATTCCCTCAGGTTTTGCTTATCTGGGAAATACTTTATTTCTCCCTCATTTCTGAAGGATAACTTTGCTAGGTTTCTTATATCTGTTTCTGCATTCAGTATATTGTAATATGTTGATTTGGTTAAAGTATATAAAGAGCATTCAGATTAACAGAAATAAGTATTTGGAAAAGGTAAGAGTATTTTTAATAACCTTTTCAAATAATTATACTATTCTTCTTTGATACTACACCAGAATTCTACAAGCAATAGTTTTGTAAAAGTTAATTGCAATGATCTGAAATCATATTAATGAACATTTCGTACTCTGTAACATTAAAATCCATTGGTCTTTCTTGCAATAAATAGTATGATTTTGTAACATTATACATTGGTCATTTGGAATATATTGGTTTATTGAGTTAATTAATTCTTCCAAATGTGGACACATTTTACTTCAGAATCTCAAAAAAAGTGTCAATATCACCCCTAATCTCAGTAAGTGCTGAGAAACTGTCAAACTCACAGTGACAGACTTGAGTATCTAATTTTATCTTGAAAACTGAATTTTTGTTTGTTTGTTTTTCTTGGCTACAGTAACCAAAACAGCAAGGTACTGGTACCAAAACAGAGATATAGACCAATGGAACAGAACAGAGGCCTCCAAAGTAATGCCACACATCTACAACCATCTGATCTTTGACAAACCTGACAAAAACAAGCAATGGGGAAAGGATTCCCTATTTAATAAATGATGTTGGGAAAACTGGCTAGTCATATGCAGAAAGCTGAAACTGGATCCCTTCCTTG